>JAVTVY010048986.1:0-227763 GCA_036873755.1 Hanleya hanleyi | reverse complement strand
TCCCCGATGTTAGTGTATTCGAGCTCACCTACCCACTAAAGGACTCCAATTGGGTGAAACAACGCACGGACTTCTACAAATTTTCACTGATCTATCCATTAATATTTTATTGTTATGCATGTTTGGTTTAAATATTTTACATTCGGTATCATCGAATAGTTCAGCAAAGAAAGTCAAACCCTAACTTTTTCCCCCATTAGTGCATTTTCTCTAGTTCAAGAGACCACGTGACTGAAATGACCAATGAAAGTTGGCGGAACACCGTCTGCTATGCCAGACGGTCAAGGTTTCGCCTTTGGTTCAAAAAGAAACCTTGACGTTGTGAATCCAAGTTTCAAAGGGTTTAAGCGTGATCAATTTAAGAAGGTCTATGATCTACGTTTTCCGCACCGAAGCGATCACAATGGACTGAATTTGGACACGCACCAGTGAGCAGCTGTTCAACTGTTTCGCTATATAGGGCGTAAAACTTCATTTTCACATATGTTTCAATATATTATTTAACTGGTAAAAATTGACATATTGTAAAGTTAAAGTTGCCAAAATATATATGAAGGTATAAGCGTATCTTTCCATTATTTGAATAGTTGGGTAATATTGTAAATATTTACCATATTTATGGTGAAATTGTTCCTTTCTACATATTTAGATATCCATCGCCATCTCAGATCACGTACACCAGCGATATTCAATTTTTTAGGACAAATTTGCATTGCACAAAAATAGTTACAATACCGTATATCACAATTTATTACCTAATTATTTTTCCGATCCAGTTTATGATCCGACTTTTGTATGTGATGTCACTGACGTCGATAGGGCTCTCTGAGAACAGTAGAGGTTCCACAGTTTTGAAATCCGTCATACTTTTGTCCATCCCTGTAATGAAGTTACAGCAACGATAATATTATTATCGATAATGTCAGGTTTCATTGATATAATAATTATAGAGGATATCGAGATTTTATCAAAGTACATATATTTAAAAAGTTATACTAAATTCAAAAAAACAAACAAGTAAACTTGTCTTCGAATTGAAAAATAATCATGCATTTCCATCTGATGTGATTGTATGGCTATATTATTCTGCCATTAGTATATCTAATTCCATTAATATGATCCGGTGCTGGGGTCCGCATGAAAAAAATCATCCAATGTGTTCACCAAACAGGGCGCCAGGATCGACATTTCTTATGAAAAAAAAAACATATAGGAAAATGCTAAAAATGGAAGTAACAAACTGAAAGTAACAGACTTCATATCTAATGAACTTTTACAAAGGAGCCACCATACTTACCCCTAACATATCTCTGTCTCATTAGATCATCTTCGTCTTTGACTTTACGTATTGCTCGGTCTATAGTGCTTTTAATTACATTGTCGTAACGACGGTTGGTAACGATATACCCGCTATATCCATACGTGTGCGCATGCGTCACCTGTAAGAGATAAAGAATCTTTGGTCAGTTGGCGCTCCTCTGAAACTTAGTATGTGCTTTAGAATAGGTTAACCAGAAGACTATACTGTGAAGTCATGTGGCTCTGTCAGTATGTCGGCACCTCTTCCCACTTCCCTTATATACGTTTTAATCTTAATCATACCTTGATGACTAAATAAGATCATATAGTAGGCATTACATTTAAATACGTGCAACGCTTGGACGCTATGTGCTTTGGTAGTTCAGGTTGTTAGACGCTATGTGCTTTGGTAGTTCAGGTTGTTAGACGCTATGTGCTTTGGTAGTTCAGGTTGTTAGACGCTATGTGCTTTGGTAGTTCAGGTTGTTAGACGCTATGTGCTTTGGTAGTTCAGGTTGTTAGACGTTATGTGCTTTGGTAGTTCAAGTTGTTAGACGCTATGTGCTTTGGTAGTTCAGGTTGTTAGACGCTATGTGCTTTGGTAGCTATGTGCTTTGGTAGTTCAGGTTGTTCGAATGAACAGTTACTCTTTAAAAAGTCAATTTCACTCAAGTAAGAGTGGAAATTCATCCCACTCAAGTACTTGAGTGAAAAAATTAACTTGAGTCAACGTTCAGCGTTTTGTTGTTCAGTTTCGGTGAAGTGCTGTCCATGAAATTTTATAGAATATTGAAAAACATAAGCTATGGATATTTCAAGAAAAGTCACGGTCCTTAATATTCTAGAACGAGTTTAAGGAGCATTTCACTTGTGTTACTATAGTAACTATAGTGTATGACGAAAAGACATTAACGAAACGGGGTGTTTCATACTCACCAGGGCTAAATAGCCCAATATTAATGTCGCTGCTATAAACGCCCTGCAAAAGATGAAGAATATATTCAATAGTTAATCAGCGTTGAAAGTATGATGATTGATTCACACATATCCATACAGTTATTCGTTTTACTTACATGTACAGCCAACTTTGATATGGACGTACATGTATGCCTGATTATCAAATCTTGTGAACATTTTTTCTCTTCAGCCTTATGTATATCTGAGTGTAGCTTTGACGTTGCAGTAAATCTTTTGAAGAGGAAAGACCTGGTGTAGCGAGGATAACTAATATGTGAAATCAGCAGCGTTCGTGGTTGATCAAATAAACAAAACATAATTGTAAATTCAAAATGTCTGCCATGAAGACGTCCTGGTCCGTTTTAACAATCATTCGCGGAGTCTGGACAGAACTGAATATTCCGAACGGAAACAAACCCAAATGAGTCATATCGATGCTATTTTCTGATTCAGGTTATTGTTGTGTTCCCATGATAACACTATTCAGAATTACCCCTTAACTGTCATCATTCCAGCAAGCATTTAACCTTCTTGTCAATTATGCCTAAGTAAAACGCTTGGAGTGCGTCACTTCTGAGGGCTAAGGGACCAACTGATTGCTGGAAGCCGTTCACCAACGCCAGGATCGCTATATAGTTATTATACTTCTGCGAACAATGGGACCGAAATACGAAAAAAACTGGACAGTGTTGACAGTGAAACTGAGAGTTCCTGGAATGATCTGATCATAAACCGGCGTACACAGTTTATATAGAAATCCACGTGACTAAGACTTCGATTCATGCATGGGCGTTGGCATATCATGTACATTATGGCCAGCTGTCCTGTCATAACCTATACACTGAAACAGTTGACCATTATTTATTCCATTGCCCTTTGTTTAGAAATGAAAGGGTTGTCTTAATGGAAAATATCAACAAAATTTACAATAACAACGAAACTCCACCAACACAGACTTTGTTGTTTGGAGACCAAGAAAGAAGTAAAAATGCTAACGTGGAAATCCAAAAATATATAGGCGAATTCATAACCGTTACAAAAAGATTTGATTAAGCTTGCTTTTCCCCATTCTCATGGCATCAGATTGTATATCCCCTATTGTCGTATATATCTTGTTTACCAACGGTTTGGAGGTTACAAACTCTGACGTTGGGAGAATGGCTTTTCCCTAGCTCATATGTTTTGTAACAGAAAGCCGCCATAGATACATAACTAGTAAGTGTATAATATAGCGATCAAGCAAAATTGAATTGTCAACTCCAGGTCGCTGATGTGTCCAGTGACAACCCGAGCTCTACCCCCTCTCCCCACACTTGTTATGATTATATAATTCCCTTTATATCTATGTTTTCTCTTCACGCCGTGCATCATAATTGTTCGTCCATGTTTAGTCCAGAAGTGTATTGTATTGTTTAATGTAGTTCAATGTGGGAGACGCAGTTATAAGCTCGTCTTAATGCAAAAAAAAATGCAATAAAGCATCGCTTAAACCAACCTATACACTCTTTATTAATTATTCCATAGTATAAGTTTTATTAGTCACCATATCTCTTTCAATATATAGTTATTGTTCTATTACCACCAGCTGGGTTTGTTCCCTAATACCTTTAATTCTCTATTTGTTCCATTAGTTTATCAGTAGCTTTATGTTCAGACATGTCAGAGGAATCTTGCTGTGTTGGCATCTGTCACAACATTGCCACAACATCTACTAGTATACAAACCTTGTTAAATTGTTAGTTATTTAAGTTATATGTACGGTAAATAAACCACGAAGTATAACTTCACAACAAGTCTCCAGATTCCTTATTTGATGTCACCCAACAGTTGACGACCAGAACCCCTGGTTAAAATATCCTGTTCCGTACCCTATGAGGGCAGACGGAACAATATAAATCAATCAAATAGTATATGCGAGTGATTATGCCAGGACATTGATTTAGTTGTTGCAATTAAGGAATATTGGGTATGTCGTAATAATTGCCGGATTAGTGCCATTTTTGTATAGACATGTACACTGTAAACTGAGGTGTTCAATTATTGAACGTCTAAATGGTAACACTTATTGAACGGGTAATTGTGTTCAACTTATCAACTTCGATGTTCAATTTTGAACTTTAGCATTCAAACCATTAACGCAGGTATTCAAATGCAGAACGCATAATAAACATATGCATTCATTATTTTACCACGCGCATTGAAAGTGTGAACAATACCATTCTAAACTCTTAACATATTTAAGTGCACAACTTAATGCAATCTTGAACACTCTCAGAACACGTCGGCGTCCCATCTATTTACAGTGTATGCATGAAGTTATCAATATACGATTCCAATCACTTATTCCGTTCGCGTCAGGCACACCGGCGCTACATGGTGAATTATCCTTGTTGTACCATCAATTTCTATCAAATACTATGAAATTGGAGTTGATCTACGATGAAAAATAACAAATGAGAAGACGGACAAAAAATTCTCGTGGTTTTCAGTTTGGGTTTTCTGCTTCGTCAAAGGCACGTGCGAATGCACCTGCATAACACTTGTAAAATGAAATGTTTGGCATTGTCAAAATGTTTCACATGTTATCAGTTTGGGGAAATGTTTATTTTACGTCATTTTTCATCCAAATGTCCAATAACGTTATTCATACATGAATAGCAGAAAAACATCAATATTAGACTAGAACATCGCTCTCGCTCAGAAAGTTTGGTTCATTGGATTTATGTATATATTTATGTATATATTTATGTATATATTTACAAAGCTAGTGTACACGCAGTGTAATTAAACTAAGATAGAATGTTCACGGAAATACAGTATTTCCTGGTTATTGCACTCAGACTTAAAGATGGCTGAACACGACGCATTCCTTTCCCTCTTCTTATAGTATATAACATTTAAAAATATTTATTTTAGAGTTATATTGAGACAGAATCGTATTGGTTTCTGATGTTCCATGATATAGGTCATGATAGGCCATCGTTGTGTTTGCGTTAAATATAACTAGAAAGTCAAATGAATTCAGGTATGAGGTGTGATTTGTTTCAGTATCGATGCGTGGTTATGCGATACAGAAGTGAAAATAGAACCTTAAATTTGCATATATTATATTCAGATTTATTTCCGGGAAACGCTTAGCTCACACATCTCCGGCGATCTAGGACCTCGGAGCTTCAGAGGCCTAGGCGGCCCCTGGACCCTCGCCTGTTGGACTGTGATAGTCGCCCCCCCCCCTATAAATTTTCGCTGGATCCGCCCTTGATTACTAGACAATAAAGGTAGCCAGATTACTTCTCCTTGGTGTTTGATACGCGGTTTCGTGCGTTCTCGCCGTGTCTAGAACAGAATTCGTACATATCTAATTATTTAATGACACTATCTTGGTAAAGTCTGGCTGGTCACAAAACGCACACGAGAATGTTTCAGTTGAGGCGTGTACATCAAACGAACCACGTTGGAAAACATTCCTCCTATGAGCTTTAGAAGGCCACCAAATGAACCGCGGTTGAAGAATGTAGTCACATTTGCTCGCACCGAAGTGTGAAACGCATTATGATTATCTGTTTCCTCTCGCGTTATATGATGAGAACTGACGAATTGTTCACAGATCCAGTGTTATTGCATTATACATTTAAGTTTGCTCAGATTAGACTGGAATGGTAATAACTTGATTAGGAAAGGGTTCCCTGATGATGGACCAGGAGCTGTGTCATGAATGTCGGACCTTTAGGGTTTTTTTCTGATAGAATCGGTTATTTAACGAAACAAGCGATTAATCCATAAAAGCGTAAACAAAGCACAATTACTGATAACACAAAAAACTGTATATACCGTGTATAGGTTTGTAACTGTATATACCGTGTATAGGTTTGTAACTGTATATACCGTGTATAGGTTTGTAACTGTATATACCGTGTATAGGTTTGTAACTGTATATACCGTGTATAGGTTTGTAACTGTATATACCGTGTATAGGTTTGTAAGTGTATATACCGTGTATAGGTTTGTAACTGTATATACCGTGTATAGGTTTGTAACTGTATATACCGTGTATAGGTTTGTAAGTGTATATACCGTGTATAGGTTTGTAAGTGTATATACCGTGTATAGGTTTGTAAGTGTATATACCGTGTATAGGTTTGTAACTGTATATACCGTGTATAGGTTTGTAAGTGTATATACCGTGTATAGGTTTGTAAGTGTATATACCGTGTATAGGTTTGTAACTGTATATACCGTGTATAGGTTTGTAACTGTATATACCGTGTATAGGTTTGTAACTGTATATACCGTGTATAGGTTTGTAACTGTATATACCGTGTATAGGTTTGTAACTGTATATACCGTGTATAGGTTTGTAACTGTATATACCGTGTATAGGTTTGTACGCTGATATATGTTATCTTGATCGACCCATATCTGGTATATACATATATATTCATTCGTTTATTTCTGACAAAGGACTCGAAAAAGGGAACAGCCAGCATTAAGATAGGACACTGGTTCGCTTGGTAACCGTTTAGTGGGACTGGACGGAGTGTCATATCTGTCTGCGGCATGACATTACCTGCTTAAGCAGCATTAGGACTGCTCTGTAAAAAGTACGGTATCTACTTAAATAAATTGCGGTTGCCTTTAGATCGGATGGACGGTTCATCAGCGAGGATTATGTGTCACTATAAATCCATTCGAACAAATGTACAGGAGCTGGAGCGAGGGCAGATGAGGGAACAGGTAGCCCAGAGTAAGGTAACCGAGGTCACTTGGAGGGAGGTGAAAAGTTCTGGGACATGGGGCGCGAGACACAGGAGGAGAGAGCCGGGCAGAGGAGGAGAAAAGCCGGGAGCAAAGGAGGAGAGAGCCGGGGCACAGAAGGAGAAAAACGGGGAGCACAGGAGGAGGGAGCCGGGACCCAGGAGGAGAGAGCCGGGGAGCAGGAGGAGAGAACCGGGAGCCCAGGAGGAGAGAGCCGGGGAGCAGGAGGAGAGAACCGGGAGCCCAGGAGGAGAGAGCCGGGGCGCAGAAGGTGAAAGCCGGGAGCACAGGAGGAGGGAGCCGGGGAGCAGGAAGCACAGAAGTAGGTTGCCTTGGGTGAACCGGGGGCACAGGGGGAAGGCGACACAGGAGCTCAGGAGGAGAGAACACAGGATGATAGAACCGAGAGCACAGGAGAGCCTGAAGTACAGTAGGAGGAAGTCGGGAACACAGGAGATGGTTGCCTAGGATGAACCGGGAGCATTGAAGCAGGGAACATGGGAAAATGGAACCGAGAGCCAAGGAGGAGGGAGCCAGGGGCACAGGAGGAGGGAGCCAGGGGCACAGGAGGAGGGAGCCAGGGGCACAGGAGGAGGGTACCGAAAGCACCTGGCTGTCGGGGTCTTATATTTTATTTCTCATACTGATCAAGTCAGTTTGGTACTTTTCCAAAGGTTGTCTCGAACGGGACAAATTTGCGCCACTATATTGTCGCTGTTGATTGATTCCCGTTCATTTGAGAATAGTGTCAATATAAGAGAGAAAGCAAAACCACCGTCAATATGTCAGCAATGACTCAACCACCGGATGACATACCGTTTAATCAACGGACGTTTTCATGTGGACAGTGTGTCAATCATCGGACGTCAATATATCAACAGTGACTCAACCACGGGACGTCAACATGTCGACAGTGACACAACCACCGAACGTCAATATGTCAGCAGTGACCCCAGCGAAGATTTATGAAAGAAATTAACAGCGGATGTCAAATAAATGTTGTACTGCGCAAGACGTTATAGCGCCATGAATCCAGAGTAAGGTGATAGATTTGTCATGTCTCTTTCGGCATGTGTATGAAAGGAGTCCCTGGAGTACACTGCATATTCCTTGTTTTTCAGATATAGTGCTATGCATTGTCATGAACCATGCTCGTGAAGATAGTGTGTACCTTTCAAAGAACCCTGGCTCCTTATCAATAGATTGTTCGGTCTTCCCATGAATTTCCCTTTCATGGGATGTTTCTTTCTTTTATAGAGTTGCTTGAATTTCTCATTAAAAATATCTCTATGTGAAATTTAGCAACACAATATATCAACAGCATATAGGTATTCCAATGGGTACTAATTGTGCACCCCTGTTGAGTGCCCTATATCCGTTCTCTTATGAATATGACTATATGCAAGTGCTTTCAAAAACCGATCCATTCCAAGCCCGTTCCTTCTCCTTCACCAAACGCTATATAGACGATCTTCTCGCTGTGGATAATCGCAATATAAATGACGCCTTCTCCCTCGTCGACTTTATGGCAAGAGATGATTAAATTTCGACATCGTAAACTATGGCTTTCTGGACAGTAGTAATATCCCAGTGGGACCTGCATATGGCGTAAACATATCTCGCTTAGTAGCATTTGCTAGATCCTGTGTTAAATGTGACGATTTTAATAACGTCAAAAACATTGTTGCAGAAACTTATGAAACAGGCCTATACCACCAAGCGCCTCCACTCAAAGTTCCTCAAATTTGGCGATACATATCGCATGCTGATAGCAAAATACGAGCGCAGCGTGCAAGATCTATGGCGTTACGTTTCGTAACTTGTGTCTAATTCCGTTTAACCCGGGGTTAGGGGTCGTATGAACATCAAGATCCTCATTGTGCTCATATGAACAGTCGCAATCAAGGCGTGACTGAGATACATCATTCTCTAGATGACGACTTTACAACGAATATTATGGATTAAGACTACTGATCAGCGATACGGATTTGATATTTTTGGAACATCATGTTGTCTTTCCGGCATCATTGAAAATTGTTGACCGCTTCTCTCTTGCAGGAAACTAGCCTATGTTTATGTATACTATGATTGTCATTTGAATTTGGTGCTAATACTGTTATATGGAAAATGGAATAGGTCTTTAGTGCATTCTTTAGGGCATTCGCTCTCGTCGACTTTATGACAAAAGAGATGATTACAATTTCGACATCGTAAACTATCCCTTTCTGGACAGTAATATTCCAGTGGGACCTGCATATGGCGTATACATATCTCGCTTAGTAGCATTTGCTAGATCCTGTGTTAAATGTGACGATTTTAATCAACGTCACAAAACATTGTTGCAGAAACTTATAAAACAGGGCTATTCCACCAAGCGCCTCCACTCAAAGTTTCTCAAATTTGGCGATACATATCGCATGCTGATAGCTAAATACGAACGTAGCGTGCAAGATCTATGGCGCTACGTTTCGTAACTTGTGTCTAATTCCGCTTAACCCAGGGCTAGGGGCCGTATGAACCCATGTACTTCAAGAACCTCATGGTACTCATATGAACAGTCACAATCAAAGCGTGACTGAGATACATCATTCTTTAGATGCCGACTTTGCAACGAATATTATGGATTAAGAATACTGATCAGCGATACGGACTTGATATTTTTGGAACATCATGATGTCTTGCCAGCATCATTGAAAACTGTTGACCGCTTCTCTCTTGCAGGGAACCAGCCTATGTTTATGTATACTATGATTGTCATTTAAATTTTGTGTTAATACTGTTATATGGAATATGGAATAGGTCTTTGGATTATGGACGCGGATATTCTTTAATGGACGACGACTGAATTATGAATGACGGACCAGACGCTTGTAATTCTCTCGGGAGAGACGCAATAATAAGTTGTCTAAATGCGCTTCCACTTTCCTCAAGGTGAATAAACTCCTATTTAAACAACCTTGACGCTCGAACTAGAATGCTGATAATTAACATCCGCGTATAGCTGAGGGATCACTCATGGTGACAGGGTACTGATACGCCAATTATAATTATTTTACAGTCCCTTCAGATTTCTCGCGAGCATACTCCGCGAAATATCCGGATTTTTCATTGGCTGTCTTTTTAATCTGGAACAGCTGAGGCCTGTGTACGAGTGTTGTGATGTCAACCAATTTACTGGTCGGTTGATCACCAGTCATGCCTGACGAGATGCTCACTGATGTATCCTTTTACCTGAGGCAGTATTACAGTAAACGAAGGCGTGGCCACCAAATGTATTATGTTCAGAACATGTGTTTTAGGGATCAAATTAAACTATTTTAAGACCAATCCATTTTCTAGTGTGATTTTCTAGAGATACAGAGTTATGAAACCTGGGAGGTCAATTTGTAATCTAATATCTGCCAAGGACGGATGGGACAAAACTGTTTTTACATAAAACATTAAGTTGATCCGAACGATAATCATCTGAAAACAAATACTATTAATTGCGACGGTTTGAGTCGTAACCGATTCGAATCTTCTGAAACTGTCGTATGTATACGTAGATATAGGATATTCATACACCAAGTCATTTCCTACGCATACCACAGTTCATTTCACCCAGAGCACCAATGTAATATCGATTTATATCGAGTAAACAGGTTGTACATGTACAAGCCACGCTCTGTTAATCTCTGGCCGCGTGGAAATATGTAAAGTGCTGTTACTTTTGTAAAATCGTGGTTGAATAAGAGAAACAAATGCTCACTGGTTTGTGTAAGGCTTAACTACAGAAACAAGAACAAGAACAACAAAAATCTAGGAAACCAATCAGAACTTCATTTGACGTCATCCTTCAGCAGCTGGGTCATTTCCCAAGCCTAAAATGTAGGGATGACACACGACACAGTCAATCCGTAACCAACTCGTATGAAACATTTGAAATGAATCGGCCAATCATATTCAGATAGAATGCGGCTCAAGAAAAGTGGGTTTACGAAGCCATGAAGAAACACTGCTTCGTCAAACAATTCGACTCGAACTCACTTCTGATATATTACGTAAACATAATTATGAAAGAACCTGATCTGAAAAAAACGTTTCAGATTTCATGGAAAACAATGACAGTAGGAAAGAATGAATTTGATACGCAACCAATTGAATATATTGTCAACCTGGCAGGGAACATCCTCGAGCACACACTGATATAATAGTGGCGCCTTCGGGTTGCCTGTTATCTTCCAGAATCAAACCGCAGGCGCAGTTGACTGGAGTGATTGAAAATGGCAATGGCGGTGGGCATTGTGTGACTCAAATTCCATGACGTCGGCATGAGCAACCACAGTCAAAGGATGATGTGAAACTGTGCTGAAAAATGAAAACGGAATTTCATTTGTGGGGGGTGTCTAGTCAAGCTCGTTGACAGATGTCCACCAAGGTGACTTCTCCAATGCATCTGTAAATTGTCAGCCATGGAGAAAATCAATATACATATAGCTCTAACGTTGTTGCGTGATGGAAGCATAAAATGAATGAAATAGAATATTTTACATGTAAACTTGGAACAAATGAGCATTCCTCATCAATCAAAGTAACGGCCATGTGAACATCCTGGAAGAAGGCGTAGTCAACAACAGGTCACTGGCATCGTTTCGTGACAGAGCGTGTATATTCCATGAATTACCAGTACTGATTTCGTGACACGTATTTTATTTTGTTGCAAACTCCCACGCCGAAGGGAAGCTTCAAAGTACAAGTGTCAAGTGATTCGGTATAGACGACAATAATTCAGTATATATCGTTGATTCATCCCCACACCAGCTTTATACAATCAGGAAGTGACCTTCAGACACCTACTCCCAGTACTAGGTTAATTTAGCTTTGTTTAACTGACCTGTCCGTGTTATTTGCGGATGTTGTGTCCATGACATGTTCCATAGTCCACAAGGGGTTCATTTTCATGTATATAGCGTTATGAAATATAGATTGCTCACTGCAAACCGGAACAGGCATGTAAATCTGCCATTGTTAATTTATCGTGTTTATCGTGTGGACGCAAGGCATCCATCGAATATGGTACATCAAGCGCAGCGGAAACAATTCAAGATTGGGGGTTCCATATCGGGGGTGGGACAAGGAGTGGGTGTTCCCGGAGGGGGGGTTCATCTCCCGTGAAATTTCGAAAATGTTCCCTTCATTTTACGCACTTTTGGCGCATTTTTAGAGAAAAATTTAGGGTGTAAATTTTCACAATTTCCGCCTTTCTACTGTTTCCTCAAATATTTGTGTTCAGATGAAACCATCATCTCGTCAGTCAAAGTCAACTTCTAACACCTCTGCGAGCATCGATGCGAAAGTTGTTGCATCACTGCCAAGCTGAATTGTTTGAAGTTGTGCGTGTTAAACGCGGCAATTTCCGGCGCTAATTAACATTTTAGTAGAAAAAGAGATGCGAATATCATATGAAACTGACAGCTCATGAACACTGTGCTGGAGTTAACACTAAATTAGATAGAACAAACACAGGGAAGAAGTTGCCACTTTGCATGACACTTCAGTTTAAAACTACTCACGATAAATTTGGACCCGTGAAGGAAGAATGAGGGGCGCCGGGGGTACTCCCACGATTATTGGGGGGCCGTCGGGCCTCCTTCCCCCACGCCGTCTGACATCCCCCCCCGCATATGGGCGTCGCCAGGATTTATTAACAGGGGGTCGTCTCCTATGCTTACTCATTAAAGAGCATTCTGTATTCTGCTGTCCGACATAGGAAAATAACTGTATAGGCTTGGGCACTGAGAGGGGATCGTTCGCACCCAACTCCCAACTCCCCCCCGCCCCCGTCTAACGACGCCCGCCCCATTTTACAAATATTAGAGACTAGAGACTATTTGCATTATTTGAGGACCATTAGATATAGACAGGTAGTATATAAAAGACCGATCTGGTCGTATAATTTGCGAGTGTTCATGTTATAGGTATGGAGAAATGCGGAGTGAAAATGGCGTAATGTTAATGTATAGGAAGGATGAAACGAGTCAGGGTTTGGTGGAGGGGTCTTGGGATGGACGTTTTGGGGTCGAGGTGGGTCCATAGTGAGCCTAAAGGATCGGGGAGGGTGTCATCTTAAAGCTCTTGGCATGTAGAGGACGTTTGGGTTGGTTTGGATGGGAAGTGATATGCGCATGCACAGTCGAGGAGTAGTAGCGAAAGTGGGCATTTGGGAGGTGCACAGGGGTCTGTTGCGCGATGGAGGGGTTATTCTTGGTTCAAATATAGTGTGTAGGGTCTCATATTGAGGCTCTCGTGGTGTAGACTACCAATTTAAGGGATGTCCACGTAATCCGTAACGTTATAAGTAGGAGTTGGAGGTGTGTGGGGTGTGCGTGAGTGATTGAGAGACCAATCTTGATCCTAATCGGCCGTGCAGGATGTCAAATTGAATCTCTTGCTGTGTAGACCACGACTTGAGGGATATCCGCCTGACGTTGACGTCATCAGTGGTAGACAAAGTGCAGCGTCACTCAGGTGCACCATTGAGACATGGCTACCTACACCCCTATACACTAACCCATATGAGCGACTAGTGAAACTTGAAGATGCATGCAGACACAAGACCCCTGAACTCCGGTAACTTGGTGATGTGGGTAGAGCATGAGAGTAGCATGGTAAAGTTACCTCCCCCTCCTGGGAACAAAGTGTTTGAGTGAGTGAGTGATTGAGTGAGTGAGTGAACGAGTGAGGCGTGCCCAACGCCCGTCTTAACGCAGTGACGCTGTTGACCCTCTACATACGCACACACAGACACAGAAACAGACGTATTTCTATGGGTTTATCCCTATTCTGATTGATTAGAAAGAACAACAACAACAACAAGGATAACAGGTCAAGCATTTTATTATGCCCTCCATCACAACACACCCAAGCTGGGGGAGCCACAATGGGTGTGTTTACAATTCACGTATGCTTTGCCAAATCGTTTCCATTTTCAGTCTTCGGTCATAGTCGTTCTTGCTCGTTAGATGTATTCTCGGTTGCTCTTGTCCAACCAGAAGCCGCTCTTGCCAATCGTCGATTCCCCTTTTGCCTTGCCCTTTGTCCTAAACATCGCTAGGCAGTCCCGGATACCGTAGAGGCAACATGTACTGGGACAGCTGTTTGCGCATTTGATCGCATTTTCCCTGCCTCGGTAGATGGCAACCCAATATCTTTCATTTCAAGCGGCAGCAGGCTATACTGTTCATAGATCACCATGGCTGTTTACCTGATGGACGGGCGCATTTGGATGTGAGCCTCTTGCAAGTTATCCTGTCCAGCGTCCTCGATGGCCGCAGCGTGGTATTAATGGTAGGTACCTCATCTTCCTCGCTCAGGCTTCCCTGGGACGTAGCCTGACTAGTTTAGGTCAAGCTCTCCGTATCAGTGAGTAGACTCTCAACAGTCGCTGCATCATTATCTGCCTCAGTGAGCTCATCGGCTTCTAGCCACTCGGTGTCTTCAATTCTCATGGTGAAACGAGAAAAATTGTCTCGTAAGCGGTGTTTATAGTTCAAGTGTGGACGCCTTTGATCCTAACGATGCGTTCAAACAGGTGTTTCTTTTGAGCTTTCGAGACATACGCCGCTGTCCAGCTCATGCCTGGGGGTTTCAACATTAACGCTGTTCTTTTCGATTTCCATATGGACCGGGTCCTTTTCCAGCAATTTTATATGGGTCACGAGGTGGACATACTACGTAAAGCCCGTCGTAGTCTGGGCGCTTTTCTGTTACGGGCTTAAATTTGTGGCTTCCTCTTTCGAACATCTTTTGTGCTGGAACTTGTTTTCTGTGCCAGTGGCCTTCAACGTCACCCTACCTCGGCGTCCAGGCTTTCTTTGAACAAATCCCTCCATAAACTTGTGTTCATGTTGTGTTCATTCTCTTGTACGGGTTTGAGTTGGTCCTTCATGGCTGGGTGATGGGGGTAATCCTGAGCTGGTGGGGCCGGATGGGTAGGGACCCGCTGGACGGGCACAGTCAGATGTGGACTTGGTGATGGCGAAGGTCGCTGGCTCAAACTCTAAATTTGTGGTGACCCGTCGCCGGGTAACAGGTGGGTTGTCAAACGGCGATATTCGAGGGTATTATCAGCTTTTAAATCTACGAACAGGTACCCGTGCTGTCGACCTACATGACCATTTCCATGAACCCTTAGCTAAGAAAACGCAAGAGAGAGAGAGAGAGATATAGAGAGAGAGAGAGAGAGAGAGAGAGAGAGAGAGAGAGAGAGAGAGAGAATTTGCGTTGCGGTTTCGCCAGCTATATCCGACATAGCCCAAAAAGAAACAATACAAGCATACCAGCCTGAGGGAGAATGAAAACTTCAGGCTTTAACACAAAGACTTTTTGTCATGAACCTTGTCATGTTTACAATCAATACACAATGACACTGCCTTCTTGGTATAATCGTCTATACTTCAATTACTGCATGATTCATGCTAGTATTGACACACGACATGTATAACGGGCTGGTTACTACAATTCATCCCTGGAGGTTCATAACAACCAGCACCCAATTAAAAAATATTATATAATAGAACAACTTTTTTTTGTCTTGTTTGTTTCACAGTATATACAGAGAAAAGTGCCCGACGTTTGCCTTGATGCTCGTCATACTTGCCACGAATCCCTTGTCCTTGAATTAATCTAATATATATTTCTTAATTCGTCTGTTATTTATTTTATTTTTTTTACATTTTTATTGCCCATTATCAATACATGTAAATACTTCGTACAATCAAAAACAAGTACTACCTCAGCCTTAGTGAATACAGATTAAAAGCAAATGAGCCATACTGTTTTTTAATTTGTCTGCAGTATTCTTCACAAAGATGCACTGCAAATAGCTGATAAAGTCATGTCCAGGATTCTAATAATTGATACGCAGCACCATATATAGATATAAAAAGCTATGGATACAAACGTGTTGCTCTAGCATTGGATTAGGGAGAAATACTGAAAAACATATGCATCGTTCGCGCATAATGTGTCAGCATTGATCTTTACTAAATAAGCTCAGACCAGTTTTTCCATTTCTCTTCAAAATTTTGCTCATAAAATTATTAATGGAATGTTAAACTTTCTTAGTAATTTTTCCATGTAGCATTTATGACATCGTCACACATGCACCAGAGCTGAAATATTCCACAGACTGATAGTCCAGTGAGGAGATACGCAATGTTCCCCATTAACGCCGTGTCATGTCTTAGAAATGCAATAGGCTTCAAAAGTGAACTTTAACCAATTTTACAAAAGCTCATGTTGAAGTCGTCAAGCAGTTTTTCCATACATGCCATTAATTGCAGAAGACTGGTGATATTTGTGAGTGAAATAAATATCCTCCGGACAGGACCTAGTGGGCTACCGATATCCTAGTAATCCACGATCTCAGGCCCCAGTGATTTCACAGGCTCACTTGTTGAGTGAAACCGTTTATGGTAGTACTTGTTACAGCCATCTTATGCTTATGATGGCGGTGGGGCAGTGTCAGTTGGTTAACTGGCAGAAATTAAGTATACAGTAAAACTGTACCAAATACTGGCCCTCGATGGCCTAGTGGTCTAAGCCTCTTCGCTGGTGACCGTTAGCCTCACACCGCTGTATGTCTTAGAAATGCACTGGTGCATGTGTGAAAGTTTGCCAGTTACTTGCCGACGGGCGTTGGTTTTTCTGGGTACTACGGCTTCCTACACCAACCAAACTGGCTGTCAGTATATGAGCGAAATAACATTGAGTGTGACATTATGCCAAATTCTCCCCCGCCCCACCCCTCCTCCTTTTGCAAATACTTTGGGCAGTGAAATTAGTGCATAGGTACATCACAGAGTGCCTATTTGGCTGAACTAAGATCATTCATTCCCCACTGGTAAGGTGGTTAAACTTGTCCCTAGTCTGATTCACACTGTTTCAACCCTTCATGTCGCAATGATCCGTAAACGTTGCACACTGTATATTGAAAAACGAGTTTCGAGTTTTGTGCCTCATTGTCCCGGATTTTGTAACACTTTACGCGTGAAGTCAGCAATACCACAACACGTTTAATCAGCTACACATGTAAAATTTTACAAAATCCGGGACAATAGGTGTAAGGCAGTTCATACTAATCGAGTTTCAGACCCGACTGCATCAAAAATGGAACTTGGAGCAAGACTATTGGCTGGTGCTATAACTAAACTTTAAGTATACTGGATGTTCATGCAACATGATGGATCTTAAATACTAGCACATGATATCATGCACAATGTCGTTAAGTATTGTAAAGAAAAATATCGTTTTTCAAATTAATGATTTCTTCCTCGAGGTACATCCAATTAGAAGATAGAATTGTCTTCTTCACGCTTAATAAACAGGTAACCTTCCCCAATCAAACTCATTAAGATTAAACGATTTTTTTCCTTGAAAATTACCAATACAGGAGAAGGATTGAATTGAATTGAATTGAATTTTATTCACCAACGATCAGAGGATACATAGGTAGTGGCATGGTGCTACAACACGATAACGTTATTTCATCAAGCCTGCTGGACACAGTAATATATCAGTAGGTTAAAAAAAGATGGTAGCCCAATGATCAATTTATACAGCTTTAGTTTTGGTGGAAATGTTCCGAAATTTCGAATTTTACGCCAGTATATACTAAGCAGCGGTATATATCAGTACAGATAATAATCAGCAATATACCAGTATTTAGGCCTACTGCACAACAATGGTATTTCCGTAACGGTCGTAATATGCACAACGTACCAGTACAACTGCAGAACAGTACAATTATGTGCTGGAATAATTCACAGTTCACAGTTCAGCATTATATATATTCTTCAGGGGAAGCAATGGTTCTGTGCAATAATATGCCGGTATAAATAGGGTAGAAGACAATTCGTTTCATTTGTCGCTTGTATATAGCGTTTCAGATCCTGATTGTCTGATGATTAAATACCTCTAATTACATATGTTGCATCAATTAGAGCACGAGGTAACATTTGGAGCGATTTCGTCAAGATTACATTAAAGAGTAATTAATGCTATTTTACGAGACAATCAATAAGACTTACCTCATAATATCTTCAGATCAGCAGGACCAGGTACTTCCTTCAAACACGTAAATCTGCTGCCAGCACGGTATAATACACTAGAAATGTATTGTGGGAATATTTGATATAAGATCACTTTATAAAGCCTTCATTTTCGCCGTTTTTGCTTCTTGACAAATTGCTGTAGTTTGATAGACTGATATAAGTGCAGCTAACAAGACTAAAATAGACTAAATTTAACCGCATATATGAGGAAAAAGAATAAAGGGTTGTCAGTTTCACCCCACGTTAAATTGCGAGATCTATAAACAAACATTTTTCCTCGGTTTCCCCCAAATTTCCTGAACGCCTCTGCTTGTGTGATGGAAAATATTTAAATATAGAAAAATGGCTCTTGGGCGTTTAGCATAATCCAAAATGGATTAAAGCCAAAGAAAAAAATAAATGAAAGACTAGACGGTTTGAACACGCTACATCCCTTAACTAACATAAAATAACACACAAGGTTGACTTCAAACAATTGAGACATATGTCTGTGTACTTTTTCAAATCCACAAGTTGGTGATGTAGTTTAGTGGTGTATAACTTGTACTACCCCTATATAAAAAATTAATATTGCATGTCAAATAAACTTGTTACTATGAACTCCAGGGGATTTTTTTCTTATCTGTGCTCTATTGAAACTTTATATAAGGTCCCAATAGTATAGCGTGTCAGTTCATCTGCCAATTTAGTGAGAAATGATATTAAGTATAATAACGCATGCCCATCCAGTGGGTTTGATTTCTGAAAAACTCATTTTGGATATCATTATCTATAAACAATGGTTATGAGTAAAATAGCTACAAGGTACATGTGGTATATAACCGCAGTCTGAGGTAATGTGGTCCACAAAGTCATTAGTGAAATGATATGACGTCAAATGGGCCGGAGGATTTCCAAACCAAAGACCATCCTGGGCTCAGCAATTGTCGCATTGTATACATACCAACTTGGAGGGATGAACTTCTACCTTCAACATCAGTTATCCCACCTTTCCTGTGTTTTTTTTTATAGCAGGTAGGTAGCTACGTATGCACCCTCTACCCCCCACCCCTACCCACCCCGCCCGCCATCCGTTGATATCCACATTTCGATCGTGCCCAGGTTAAAGCATGGGGTCGATTCGGTAATTAAATCTAACGCTTCTCCCCCGAATTTTAAACCGCTCCCACCATGCAAGCTTTTCCTCCGTCATGCATTAACCTCTCCCACCATGCAAGCTTTTCCTCCGTCATGCATTAACCTCTCCCACCATGCAAGCTTTTCCTCCGTCATGCATTAACCTCTCCCACCATGCAAGCTTTTCCTCCGTCATGCATTAACCTCTCCCACCATGCAAGCTTTTCCTCCGTCATGCATTAACCTCTCCCACCATGCAAGCTTTTCCTCCGTCATGCATTGACCTCTCCCACCATGCAGGCTTTTCCTCCGTCATGCATTAACCTCTCCCACCATGCAAGCTTTTCCTCCGTCATGCATTAACCTCTCCCACCATGCAAGCTTTTCCTCCGTCATGCATTGACCTCTCCCACCATGCAGGCTTTTCCTCCGTCATGCATTAACCTCTCCCACCATGCAAGCTTTTCCTCCGTCATGCATTAACCTCTACCACCATGCAAGCTTTTCATCCGTCATGCATTAACCTCTCCCACCATGCAAGCGTTTCCTCCGCCATGCATTTTAACAAGACACAGAGAGTGCCTGTCAGACTGGGACAAACAATCCGTGTTAGATAGTTTATGAATCATTATCATATCTTATTATATATACTTCACAAGTACTGAAATGGTTCAATGATGTTTGAGAAATATCGATTCGTTGTTATTGACAAGTTTGAATTAACATTTCTGTATCTCTCTATTAATTTATTTGTGTGCAGAATAAAGACTCGACAATATATATTCACATAACCCAAAACTCGAAAAAAATAAAATAATAAAAAATATAAGAATACAATAGAATATTTTTAAAAAATGTGAGGAACAAGGGTCCTGAAGCAGTCACGTGGTTATTAGGTTAAAATGGAATAATGCGGAGTACTGAGTCACCACTTTTGTTATTATTAATAACATTTTCTCCATTAACTAGACAATAATGGATCAAAATAAAAGAACAGGCTCTGTCATATCAAATATCAGTTTATTATTATATCAGCAATTCAATCAAGATACTTTAGCAACAATCTCCTATATATCAGCTTTATCCAGGTTACATGTCAATATCCGAATCTCAATAGCTGGAACTCCAACATATGTGATATGGACAGTTCAATGTATGAGATGTGAAATAATTAAGCTAGAGAATATTCATACAAAACAGTACTGGTATCACTACGGGTTTTCTTCTTCCAGTCGGGTGGCACGGTGATGAGGGATGGACCGCCTCACCCCTGCAACGACGCCCCTGGATCAGTCTAAGTAGTAGGAAGAGTGGAAATTCATTAGTAGGGTGAGGGTGATGACGTCACGTGGCGTGACGCGGCGATGACGTCACAGGTGAGGTCAAATCCGATCAGAGGCCACTTCCGCGTCAAAGGTCGTTTCCGGGTCAAAGGTCACTTCCGGTCACGTGACAGCCCAGCAAGAGTTATCCGCACCTACATAAGGCCCCAGTGAATTCCAGTGTTAATCTCCGGGGAATGCATGATTGGGGTTAGGGGTGGTCATTTTTTTCTTGTGGATTTAACTATGGGGTGTGGCACATTGTTGCTTTGCCTAGCGATGAAGAACACGATGAGAGGGGTCTCGAGGCCATAGGTTGATTTTCGCTGAAAACTTCACGCAGGTCTGGGGTGGACACGTTAGGTCCATTCCGGCGCAGTGGACAATGTTAGTCTCAATGGGGAACCTACTCATGGAGATTTGCGGTATGGGGTGTGGCATCTTCTTTTCTCTATCTCGAGCTGTAGAACACAATGGTACCGGTCTTGATGCGTTAAATTTTGTTGAAAAGTTTTGATGACGCATGCGCAGTAGGCAGGCAGTTCGAGGTGGACGTTTTGGGGTCTAGGTGGACCCATAGTGG
Source organism: Hanleya hanleyi (assembly GCA_036873755.1). Taxonomy (NCBI): domain Eukaryota; kingdom Metazoa; phylum Mollusca; class Polyplacophora; order Lepidopleurida; family Hanleyidae; genus Hanleya; species Hanleya hanleyi. The sequence continues at coordinate 206,638 of JAVTVY010048986.1, read as the reverse complement.
TCAGATTGTGTCGTGTGAAGTGTCCTAGTGAAGCATTCGTGGGGGAGCGTCCCACTGGATGGGTGTGAGGTGGGAATATCGTTTATCTGCCGATGCGCAGTAGAAAAAGGGTATTTGAATAGACTTTTGGGGGTCTAGATGGACCAATAATGGTCCGAGTGGGCCGTGTGAGGTGTCATAGTGAAGCATTCGTGGGTGACCGTCAGACTTCTGCGCATGCGCAGGCAAGAAATTGTGAGAAAAGAGCACTGGAATGGACGTTTTGGGGTCGAGGTGGACCCACAGTGGTCCGAATGGGTCGTGTGGGGTAACAGTTTGGAGTTCTTTTGGACTGATGTGGAGTAAAGGTAGCGCAATGGTGCGCATGCGCAGACAGGGAATGATGGGAAAAGGGCATTGGAATGAACGTTTTGGGGTCGAGGTGGGCCCATAGTGGGCGTACTGGGTCGCAGAGGGTATCCGTGTGAAATGCTCCTCCAGGCCGATTAAGTCATGGGTGGGTGCATATTTTCACAGACTTTACACCTGGTGAGTCATAGAAATAGGAATGTTATCGTTGTTGTTGTTGAGATAATGTAGTCTCTTAATTTCGGGGAAGTGAAAATCAAGGGAAGTAAATTAGTTTCCTCTTAGTAGTAGAGAAAACAGAAACCCAGTATATTTGTCCTGTGACCTTTGTGGAGAGTTTTACAGTAACGCCTTAACCCCCTATCTTAACGCCTAAACGCCTTAACGCTCTATCTTAACGCATTAACGCCTTACCATAACGCCTTAACGTCCTAGCATACCAGTGTTTTATCTTTTGCGCGAGATTGTGCCACGTTATTATATAATACTAACGCATCGACAAGGTCTATATATCAATCAATTCACACCAGGGAATAAAACATGATGGTCCCCCATAGTGTCATCGCTCTGCACCGGGACATTGCACGGGGTTTTTAGCTGGGAAAACTCCTATTTTGTAGGTCATCGCCAGGGTAAATTTTTCGAGAATTTTCTGAAAAAAACCCTGTTCTATTTATAGATCACTCGGGAGTAGTAGAGAAACGAGAGTTTCGGAGGTGCAAAAGAGCTTTTGGGGGAGATGAGGTCTTGTTTCATCCGGCTACCTGGTAGACTTACCTGTGTGTGCGTGTGTGGAGGAGGAGGAGAATGAGAAGGAGGAAGAGGAATGGGGTTAACGCCCTAACGTCATCTATAGCTAATTCCTTACGGCTTAATGCCAAGATACAGATGACATAAAGACAGATCAACACGTTCACAAGTTTTCATATAGTTTATTTTCCCCAATGTTACATCATACCCAAGCTAGGCGAGCCGCGTTCGGTTCGTTTGCAAGTCAAGTTTTCTCTTGTCGAATCAGAAGCCGCCATTTCAGAAAATTCAATCTTCGGCCAGGTTCGCTCTGATCCGTTTGTCGTAAGCGTCTTCGGGCAGTCCAGGTTACTGGAGCTCCGAGCTCTTACTTCTCCCATTGGTAGGCAGTGAAGGGAGATGGAAGGGCTCCTCGACACTGGGATCAATCTCCATCGGCTCTTCAATTCGGGGCGGCGGATCGACCTCCATGGGTTCTTCCAGTCGAGGATGCATTTCCCTGGGAACTGAAATATCCGGTCTCGAGAGTGGTGAGCGTGATCCGTGGATGACACTTTGGTGACGTGTCAATTGACTGGAATGCTTGAAGACTATATCACACTCTGCACATGTATGGTGGGTGCTTATTGGTGTGCACGTGTGTGACGACGTCAACTGTTCAGGCGAAATACTCTCATCACCACACCGTAACGGCCTAACCTCAGCCCATACAAGGGAATCAAACACCTGAGCCAAACGCTGTGAGCAAAATGCTGTGGCGGGATCTCTTTAAAGAAATCATGGACGTCGAGTTGGGCGAGAAGTTGGAGGCCACAGTAACAGAGTTTGCCACAGAGGGTATTCGAAGTTGAAAGCCAATACAAAGAGGATCTTTACGCCAAGAGTTTGTCGACCTGAAGTGGTCAATATGGAATATGGACAAGGACCCAGTCCATAAGGATATCGACCGAACAGCGTCAATGTTGAAAACCGTGGACATGAGCTGGGCAGCGGCGTATACCAGACCAATCCTTCAAAAGAAACACCTGTTTGAACGCGTCATTAAGATAAAAAAAACCCGTCAACAGTTGAACGTCATTTAGAGTGCTATAATAGCTTACACAACACAATCGACATTACGAATTTCAAGTTGATCAACTTAACCTGTCAATTCGACGATGGAGACGAAGACATCATACGCGTTGTTTTATCGCCAAGCCAAGTCCAAGTTGAGGCCCAGGGCGTTCCGACGAACTGCATCAATCTGAGACCGAGGCAATGGGCGATTCAGCCCTACGCCTACGAGAAAGCGTCGATGCTATTATTGACTCAGCTCTACACCAAGCTAGGGCCACAGATGCAACTCTACGCAGAAAAGAAAGCATACGTTGCCATCGTGTCACACTCTTGAATTAATGACCTGAATATGTTATTTTTTTGTTGCGGAAGAAACAGATATACTTAGCCTCACACTTCCCGCTTGTCAACTGACAACTTCTAACTGGCGTACATCCACATTGAAACAGCCACGGCGATTTAGCTGGGGGGGGGGGGGATATGTGGTGTCTGAGTGGATGACGAAATGTGGACACGTAATACTTGTATCTTTCTTTCTCTCTCTCTCTCTTCGACTTTCTGTATCTGATGGAAGGGGTTCAACGGGTGTTCGCGCCACTTCATGCACGCGAGAATGGGATTTGGAGTGTGACATTTGGCTATTTTCGCAAGTACCGTATCTGCCTTCTCTGATGACGCCACAGTCATGTAATATCATTTCATGCGGACTGCTTGATGTGGCTAAACACCGTATACATCCAAGGTCCTGCAGACCACATTTACGCACCCAATCAAACCTGAGCTGCACTTCCTCTACTACTGATGAAGTCATAGTTTTGTGACTTGTACCCTACAACAGGCACAGGCACTCCAAGTTGCATCACATTATGGGCGGGTGTATGTAAACGCGTAGTCACAAGTGCGTATCTGACCAGATCTGCGCGTATCTATTACTGATGACGTCACCATCACGTGACATATCATCTTTGCATACACGCCAACGTCCATGGTTCACCCTCACCACCTGTTTACACCTACGTTAATACAACTCACACTAACACACCCAATTCAACCCGAGTTGCGCGTTCCCTACTACTGATGACGTCACCGTCACGTGTGATCCTTTTTCTTCGGATACACTCCAAGGGTAATTCTTATCCCCAGCACCCAAGGTCAATCAAACAACAATTTATGTTACGCCTGTTTACAACCACGGTCCTACAACTCCACACTTAATGACGCATCCAATCCAACCCGAGCTGTGCTTTCTCTACTACTGATGACGTGTCAGTCACGTGACCTGTCTTCTCAGGATACACTGTAGCTTGTCAAATGCACTCAAGGAGGCACGTCGACAACTTTCCCTCTGCACTTTTCTCCATCCTGCACCACAGGTTTGCACCACACGTTCAAACCACACGACCATGATAACAAATTGGTATTTCATATGTTTCTAATACCGTCTTTGGCATTAGTAGAAGTGTGACATTCTCAGGATGGTAAGCCTACGGGTGTTTCAAAGTGATTGGCGGGCATGCTCCTCGAGTATGTATTTTCAAACATTGTAGACATACCTATTAGCGCAAGAGGGCACTTCGGGGGTGCGCAAGGGCGTGTTTTGATCTAGGGGCCCTACTTGACCCCAAGGGGCCAAGCATCTTAAAGGACTCGTGGAGTAAGTAGGCAACGATGTGAGTGGTTTGGACCAGAAGCGACGTCAAGTGTGATACTATCACTACTTTTCTAGCTGTGAACTTCAGGAATCTGTGAAACTTCAGACACAGCTGTGACATCTGTAAACATAAGATATACCTCGGCTTCTGGCCATTTCATTTATACCTTTGTAATGTTCCGTTATACCCTATCTCTGTTGTGATATATCCTCAGGATATAATCTTTCTAATTGCCGAGAATTAATGCATATTTCAGAGTTAACCACAAACAATTTAAATGAGAGTAGTTCAAGGACTCATTACACTGTAATCTTTTATCAGCTGTTATATCGGTAGTCAAATTAATCACATGATGCGGAATTATTACAGGCCATTAAATCCTTCTCATCTTTAAATTGAATACATTTTTTTTTGTCCAAACGAAAGTATATACGAAGCACGCGTGAACATACAAGTGATTAACCAAGAAGAAAGCTGAATTTGTATGAATGGTCAATTATACTCCTCTATACTTCATAACCTAGTCAAAGCTATTTCCATCCGTGTCATTTACTCGATGAAGTGGTTCGTTCAGAAGAAAATTTTGTTTCCTTAACATCAACAAACGTTTATCTCTATGCTAATTTTACATCAAGGTCAAATAAGTAAAAATTGAAATAGCTTTTAAAACGTTTTTGTTTTCCACTCGGATGAAACAAAGAGACAACGATGTTCTAAATTAATAGTTACATTTAAACTCAGTAGCATATTATCGTCAAGCAAAGAAATCGAGCAATTTATTCAGCGTACAAAGTTTATTCTCTCTAACTGTTCAGAAGTATGTTGGTTGGTTGTTTGAAGTTTAACGTCGCACCTAACCTTATTGATCACACGGCGACGATGACCCAAACAAACATACCCTAGCAAAACCCTAACCCTAACAAAAACCTAACCAAAACTACAAAAAACGAGGGATCCTGAATGATCTTGTCGCCCACCATTGTCTGACAATCGTAAGCTAATGAAAAGAGGATCTTTTTGTCCATTGTTACTAAGAACAAACGATTGATTTGTAATTTTGTTCGCAGAATTTCGAATTTGAGTGAAAAAGATCGAAAAAGGGACACTGGAAAACACCAAGATATTATCTATCTAAGGTTCAGGAGTTTCAAGATTTCTAGAAACTGTACTTAATGTCGGTTGTTATAGTACAAGTGAAATGAGCAAAGTTAGTCTGAAAGTGAATGTCCGGAGGATCCTTCGTCTTCGTTTTTTGTTGTTTTTTTTGCACGTGTCTTCATTGGGTACGGTACTGGAAGCGAAGACTAATCTCTTTGACACTTTGGCATGAGCCCTGATTATCTCCCTTGGATCGAAACACGCATGAGTCTACAGTTGTCGAGGGTACGGCGCATCACGTTGGGCACACCGGTTCTCGTCAGATCACCGAAGTTAAGCAGCGTTGAGCTCGGTCAATACTTGGATGGGTGACTGGGTGCTGTACTGGCTGGGCTGATCAGTGTCCAGAATAATAGGAACTGTGGACACTCTCGTGTTCTGGCACATGTAGGCACCGTCGTGATATGACTGAAACAATGTTGAAAACGACGTTAAATCCTACTCACTACAGTTGTCGAGTTGTGACGTTGTTTCACAAGAGTGACGTCCCTTCGGCAGACAAAACGGTGGGGCAGTTCACTTGCAACGGCTTGGACTAAAGTAAACTGATTTAAAATTTGAAGAAATACATTTTAATTCGGAATCATTTGAACTCCTTGATATAGATGGTGAAAGTATGGATATTCTCTATAGTCAATATATAGAATATGCCCCATCGTTTGACAAGCCGACTCTTGTGATGCAACGTCACAACTCGGGAATACACTATTAATTTGAAGCGTAACTTGGATTTTCGAATCGGATCAAAAAGGTATCTTGCACAACTGGACCACAAGGGGAACCTGTATACCAAATTTGAGAAATATCTATGCAGCATTTCCTGAGAAATCACGATAAAATTTCATGGGGAAATCCAAAATGGCCGCCTGGTGGCTATATTGGATTTTCGAATCGGACCGAAAAAGGTATCTTGCACAACTAGACCCCAAGGGGAACATATGTACCAAATTTGAGAAAGATCCATGAGGTACTTCCTGAGGAATCACGATAACGAAGTTTCATGGGGCAATCCAAGATGGCCGCCTGGAGGCCATATTGGATTTTCGACACAGACCAGAAAAGGTATCTTGCACAATTCGACATCAGGGGGAACCTGTGTACCAAATTTGAAAAAGATCCATGCAATAGTTCCTGAGAAATCGCAATAAAGTCTCATGGGGAAATCCAAGATGGCCACCCGGTGGCCATATTGGATTTTGGAATCGGACCAGAAAAGCTACCTTGCACAACTAGACCACAAGAGAAACCTGTGTACCAAAGGACCTGGCGCGGTTTGATGAGGATTTGGCCCCCATGAGGTGCGGTTTGGAGTGCCAAAATGAAATATCGCGTACGAAAGAAATTTTTTCGTTAGCTTAAAGAATATTATCTTGTCGTATGTTCAGTGTAATTGTCAGGCACTAGGTCTTGGCGTTCTTGAATAATAACCCATTGAAGAAGTGTATTCGTGCAAAATCGTCTGTTTTGGGTTAAAATAACTACCTTATTTTCTCTATAAACATATGAAGCCAGTCGAGAACCAAAAGAAACTTTACAAAAAAATATTTGTTGAGTCAATACCTAGTAGTTGTCCAAAGATGATTTTGGTTCTCGACTGGCTTCATATGTAAAATTAAAACTTTATTAGATGTATTCTTTCATGTGGAGTGCTGATCATTAAATGGGATAATTCAGAATAGCACGCTGTCGCATTGCGCGGTAGTGTAATGGATAAGAGCGTGCTATTTTTGAACTTCTTGTATGTCTTGATCGCGGGTTCGAATCCCATAAAGGGCTAACCGTATTTTTTTATACTTGTCATAATTTATTGTCACTCCCGTCCCCCGCTTCGATGCAGATTCCGAACACGAGAAAGAACACAGTTATTATCTACATAAATATAGTAGCCACTACTAGAAAAATAATATGGATTTTGAAGATATTATTTTTCTGTATATTTACGAATATGTATACCGTTATAAAAGTAACTCCGCATGAAAAGAACCAATTTACCTGCAAATAAAGCAAGGAATATTGTACTCAAGTGGGGGTTTATAAATGTAACTTTTATCTGAATTGTTCACAGTAAGCTCTGTATGACGCTTGAAACATAAACGATTCTGTATCAGGCTATATAAAGGTGAAATATACAATAGTATGATCGGTGCGTACATGCTGTAACAAGCGAAGAAAAAAAGGCCAAATGCGCAAAATATTTGTTGAGCATTCAGACTGGGGTAATGATTGATTGACATGATGAATTGATTTGCAACTCATGCTGACAGAGGTTTTACAAATGGAAGAGAACGGAATGTCCGATTGATACTACGATATACCAAGCCGTCAGGTACGTCAGGCGGTGCCAAGCAAGAAGTCTCCAAAGTAATAACATTGCCAATAGTATCTTGCACCAAAAGTCACCGACGGTGTACTCTTTGCAAGTGCAGTAGGGGTAGATTTGTGGTGATACCAGGCTTGGCTCGATTGGATTTGTTTTGCGGCAAGGTGTGTTGGTTCCCGCCGGTTGTAGATGTTGCTCCAAACATCCCGATGAAAAACAAGATGGGCAAATCGGTGGATGTAATGACACTGCGTCGACATTTCAAAGTCATGGATGCTGATGAAATCTCGACATTAGTGGAGGAATCATGTTGGTAGAAGCAGGAAGCGGAATCGACTTCGAAGATGTCGCATTATTGTCGGATGATATTATGTTTTCATTGATATTGGTGGTACACGTTGTGATATAATATATACATAGCTGGTGCAAATATTAGAACTATCAACTAGCTGCTATCGACGAATCAACTTTTTTTTTAGATTAATGAAGTTTCAATTTTTTCGCCAGATTAATGTGAAACGCTGACTGAGAACAGTGTGGCCTTACTCATGCGGCAGCGCTTGTAAGATATTTGGCAGTCCACCCACTCTCACAGAAGTCACGTGATTTGTAATGGTCGGACTGGTAAAAGTTGAAAAGGGGGCCAAAAGGCCGCAATAGCGTGCGATGTCCTTTGACAAAGATCCCTGCATCAGTTCCTAAGAAGTCAAGATTTCATGGGGAAATTCAAAATGGCCGCCTGGTGGCCATATTGGATTTTCAAATCGGACCGAAAAAGTTGTCTTGCACAACTAGACTGTGTACCAAATTTGGGAGAGATCCATGTAGTACTTCCTGAGAAATGACGATAACTATGTTTCATGGGGAAATCCATGCTGGCTGCCTGGTGGCCATATTGGATTTTCGAATCGGACCAGAAAAGGTGTGTTGCACAACTAGACCCCAAGGGGAACCTGTGTACCAAATTTGAGAAAGATCCATGTAGTACTTCCTGAGAATTCACGATAACAAAGTTTCATCGGGAAATCCAAGATGGCTGACTAGTGGCCATATTGGATTTTCAAATCGGACCGAAAAAGGTATCTTGCACAACTAGACCCCAAGGGAACCTGTGTACCAAATTTGAGAAAGACCCACGCAGTAGTTCCTGAGAAATCGCGATAAAGTTTCATGGGGAAAACTAAGATAGTCGTTTGGTGGCCATAATGGATTTTCAAATCGGACGGAAAAAGGTGTCTTGCACAACTGGACCACAAGGGGAACCTGTTTACCAAATTTGAGAGAGATCCATGCAGTACTTCCTGAGAAATCACGATAAAGTTTCATGGGGAAAACTAAGATGGCTGCCTGGTGGCCATATCGGATTTTCAAATCGGACCGAAAAAGGTATTTTGTACAACTAGACCCCAAGAGAAAACTGTGTACCAAATTTAAGAAAGATCCATGTAGTACTTCCTGAGTAATGACGATAACAATGTTTCATGAGGAAATCGAAGACGGCTGCCTGGTGGCCATATTGACTTTTCGAATCGGACCAGAAAAGGTATATTGCACAACTAGACCCCAAGGGGAACCTGTGTACCAAATTTGAGAAAGATCCATGCAGTACTTCCTGAGAATTCACGATAACAAAGTTTCATCGGGAAATCCAAGATGGCTACCTGGTGGCCATATTGAATTTTTGAATCGGACCAGAAAAGGTATCTTGCACAACTAGACCCCAAGGGGAACCTGTGTACCAAATTTGAGAAAGATCCAAGAAGTAGTTCCTGAGAAATCACGATAACAAAGTTTCATTGGGAAATCCAAGATGGCCGGCTTGTGGCCATATTGGATTTTCGAATCGGACCAGAAAAGGTATCTTGCACAACTAAACCCCAAGGGCAACCTGCGTACCAAATTTGAGAAAGATCCATGAAGTAGTTCCTGAGAAATCGCGGTAAGAAAGTTTCATGGGGAAATCCAAGATGGCCGCCTTGTGGCCATATTGGATTTTCGAATCGGACCAAAAATGGTATGTTGCACAACTAGACCCCAAAGGGAACCTGTGTACCAAATTTGAGAAAGATCCATGAAGTAGTTCCTGAGAAATCGCGGTAACAAAGTTTCATGGGGAAATCCAAGATGGCCGCCTTGTGGCCATATTGGATTTCGAATCGGACCAAAAAGGGTATCTTGCACAACTAGACCCCAAGGGGAACCTGTGTACCAAATTTGAGAAAGATCCATGAAGTAGTTCCTGAGAAATCGCGGTAACAAGAATTGTTTACGGACGGACTGACGACGGACGACGGACGGACTGACGACGGACGGACGGACGACGGGCCACGGACGAAAAGTGATTTGAACAGCCCACCATCTAGAGAAGGTGGGCTAAAAATTGAATTTCGAAAATTAGGCTCTACAGACACTGGTGATCACAATGGATCGTGCGAGAGCCTAATTTGTTTGGCACTTTAATCTACCTCCTGTGCCAGACAAACATGGTACAAACCACGCTGCCCTAAGCTGGAGGGCCTGTTCAGAAGTATACGCGTCTCTCCGATAACACCAAGGGCAATGAGCTGGTTGTCGAAATCAGAAAAAAAGAGAACGAAGTTTATCCCCCGATCAACGTGATTAACTGTAGTTATAAAGCCATTAACCAGCCACTAAACATCGAGGTACTATATATAACACATATTTCTACTTTGTTTATAGCTAGTGAATGAGATCAAACATTGCTTTCAACAATTTTCAGCCATACCACGACCGTGTGGCTGTGTCAGCTCAGCATCAAACCGTAGGTAGACATGATACATGTTCACCCAGTCACATTATGCTGGTACCGAGCCAACCTTTCCCTGATCTATCCTCTTAATGCTGAGCATCAATCGAGGAAGCAACAAGTACCATTTAAGTCTTAGATGTAGGACTCGGCCCAAGATCGACCCCGGATCATCCGCTTGCAAGGCGGATGCTCTCACCGCTGGTCTGATTTGTTGGTAACGAGTGTGATGTTCTCTCACTGGTCCGTATAATATATACATGCACCAGTTTATAAGATTTGTTCCCTAGACGTGTCCGATCCGACATACCGTGACCAGCAGGTGTCTACCGTGTCAACTCTCCTGTCAATAATCCAAAATCTCTCTCACATGACACTGTTGGCACCTAAGTGCACAATAACATGCAACAATGGTGTGAATTAAGACATATCTAATAATCAGTCATAAACTCCGAAGGTCAAAATTCCGACTGCATTATACACAAAGACATGCAAAGGATAACCTTGCATCGGCTTAAATGGAATTAGAGACTCAAGAGCGGAGAATAGCGTACCCATCAATTTGAAATGACCGAAAGGGTTCAATGTATATTAGGCAAAATTTTCGAGGAATGTTCTTATTCACAAACACATCTGCGAGGCTCGACGTCGCCACAAGATCCCGATATGGGATTAAGCCGAAATCTCATATACGCTGTAAAATCGTGAAACATTCTGTCTTACATTTAAACAAGTGTCTGAAAGTAAAACACCATTGTTTTATTTTTAATAGATGTCTTTTTCCAAATGATTTTAAAAAACTGCGTGTGAGTTTGATGGCTGATTTTTCTTTCAATCCAAACACCTGAATTGAGACTTTACTTGGAAGTCCACACAATAAAGATCAAGACTCAATGACGTCGTATGTTTATCGCCAATTCCTATCTTGTACAAGTATTCCTTTTATCGAAATGAATTTCCAGTCCCTGACACGCTTTGAGACTTTCTTATCGGCTCCATGACGATATTACATATACACGATACTACATATACACAAGGGTACATACTGAATATAGAACCTGAGTTACGACCAATTACTAATACTATAGGAGAACTTCTCGCCAGTTTAGAGAACCCCAGGAAGGATGCTCTTGATTGAGCGTTGTCCCATGCACGGTATTCAATTAAAGCAAGCGTGATAAACTCCAAGAAAATTGTTCCGTGCTGGTTTTGTGTTCGTAACAAGGGTCCACTAAAAGGAAAAAATATGTCAATTCTCAAATTCAGTCGTGCCTTTAAGCGATTAAAAGTGGAACTTCAACAAATCCCACCATCTTGAATATTTTACAATTATTGGACTGTAGATTTGATCATTGATATTGTGTTTTGTGGGTTGCCTAGTCACGTTGGTATCCAAGGTAATACTGAGGCTGATTAAATGGCTAAGGCAGCCCAAGATACAGGTTGATCCTGTTGGAATCCCATTTAGCGATTTCAGACCATCTATGTGTACTTATGCGAGAAAGCTGTTTCAATCTTTATAGGATGCTGTAAACAATACCAAACTTCACGAGTTCAAAAAAAGCTGTAGGCTATACTCATCTGAACAGCCAGGAACGTTTCGATCAAGCCAAGACTAAGCGATGTGGAATCGGCCATACACGATTAACTCAGGAACATTTACTGAAAAAGGATCCAGCCCCAAGGTGTATCCATGCCACGAAGGTCTCACAATGAAGCATATTCTTATCGACGGTACATATTTTTTTTTATCGAGCAGCTGCTTTAGATCTTTTTAGTCGGGTGGAAGACGATTGAATGTTTTAATGTTTTGAATTACTAAGTTATTAACTCGAATACTTAGAATTTTGTTTGATCGTCGCTAAATAGCTGAAATATTGCTGAACGCGACGTTAAACCTTACACCGACAAAAGCCGTTAAAATTTCATGGAATAGATCCTTAAGATCCATGCAGAAAGTTTCCGTAGGATGTTAAGGACTCCCCTTGGAATATTCCTGGTTATGTTATATGCTCCAAGTCTGAAATCTACTTAAAAGTCTGTAATTTAGCTACCGGTAATACTCAGCCACAAAAGTTGATTAAAGTCCTTTGTTTATAGACATTTCTAGTAGAAGTGTTTTACCTTAATTTAAGAGACAGTGTTTCACAATTTTACAGTGTTGATGGGATTTCTTTTTTAATCTTGTGTCAAAATTTTGACAAAAAAAGTCTGAAATCTCCAATTGGAGGAAAATTCCCATGCATGTGCAGTTGAGGAAATTCAATAACGTTTGAAGGATTATTCTTTTCGTCGTAATGGAGTCTTTGTTCTGAGTGTATGCGTAAAAATGGACGAATTCGATGTTACAGACATATACTACAAGTAAAGTTACATGAGGAGGGCGACTCCGAAACTGTCAGCGAAAAGCATTTTGTTGATCAATATATATATTTCGTCAGGAATTCCTGATGACGACATGAACAAATCCCTCTCCCTGTATTATGACAACTCGTATACTGGTAATTGGTGAGCTGTTTCGCTGTGACAACTCGTACATTGGAGATTGGTGAGCTGTATCGTCGTCAGATGTAAATGACGGCATTTAACACAAAAGACTAGTCCGTAAGGCCCGATGTCGACCCAGCATCAACTTTCCACAAATGCCAATATATATCAAAGACCAAAAGGTCTGTACAGGGGGCGGGCCTCGGGGACGAAACGTCCACCAGCAGAATCTCGCCATATACAGGAAAAAAATTACAACACATATAAGGGAAGTGGGAAGAGGTGCCGACATACTGACTGCGTCACATGACTTCACAGAATAGTCTTCTGGTTAACCTATTCTAAAGCACATACCAAAAATCTAACGATTCGTGATATGTGTTGTATCTCAGGCACGCTTTTATTGTACCTGTTCATGTGGCAACTTGGATGATATGACCACACGGCCCCTAGCACCGGCATAAGCGGTATTAGATACAAATCTAAAGAGCTATGATGAAAATGCTCTGACAACTCGTATACTGGTAATTGGTGAGCTGTTTCGCTGTGACAACTCGTACATTGGAGATTGGTGAGCTGTATCGTCGTCAGATGTAAATGACGGCATTTAACACAAAAGACTAGTCTGTAAGGCCCGATGTCGACCCAGCATCAACTTTCCACAAGTGCCAACATATATCAAAGACCAAAAGGTCTGTACAGGGGGCGGGCCTCGGGGACGAAACGTCCACCAGCAGAATCCAACGCTAAACAGTAAACGCCCGAATGTTTGGTCTGCACAAAACTTGAATAGAAAACAAAACAACTGGAATAACAAATCAATCATTTTATAAGTTAAGACTATTACAATTCGAATATGAGCTATTACATAAACTCGTGACACTATATACTACTATATTAGGTGACAATATTGTACTTCCATAGAAAAAGGCAGAATGACGAGAGATTTTAACGACCCGCCTTTAAGGCTGAGATATCCAGTTTCCTGGGTAACATAATGGATAATGGGATTCTTGAACACGATTTTACGATACCAGTACACAGTGCATTGTCAGAAGCACAGGTGTTTGGCAAGTTAATTAGCTGGGGGGTATCTTCAACAACAGATCGGACTATTGTTGACCATACCCCCGAGCTAATTAAACTTGCCAAACACCTGTGGTCAGAAGACACTTCATTGACAGTAACGTCTTAGAAATTTTGAATATTTTGCCAAACACCTGTGGTGAGAAGACACTTCATTGACAGTAACGTCTTAGAAATTTTGAATATTCTTGGTTCTTTAGAAGATTAGGTTCTAAATGGAACAAAAATCTGGCTCTACGTGCATGGAACCATGTTTGGTTCTTTATTAGACCTTGATTCTTTATTCTCATTCTATGTACGGACGGAGTACATCCAAAGAAGAAACGGTACAGGCGTATATGTATATCTCTTTTCTTTCTCAAATTCAAAAAGTTCGTTTGATCGGATTGGGTTATGCGCATGATGCATTCAAGCTTAACTGACAGGAACCATTAGAGAATCTGTAGACTAATTTCGCAATGAAACTTTTCGGCGACACCAATTTCATCAAAGGGCCAACGGTTGGTACTATTAATACAGTTTATATCTCTTCTACCTCAGACATCAGTCAATGCATAGAAAACTGCACAGCAGTGGTTTTATGTGCGAAACAAATAACGACATACATGAGTCATTGCGGTCAAACAAATCCGTACATAAAAAATGATCATACAAAAAGCAGACGTAAGTTTCCAGGGTAAAACATATCGTGAGCTTCAGTATAACGCCGCGTTGGCGTTCTCACGATCTCTGCTTATTTCTCCCGAGATAATTCACTGATGCCGAAATACTGCAATATCTGCTTACGCCAATATTTCATAAAACTTGGATTGGAATACGAAGATCCTTTCTCAAATACACAATGATAGAAATCCGCCAGAATTATCGATCCAGGTCTAAATGCGAACCAGTTTCTACATATAAATATGTGAACAGCTCTGACAATTCCTTATTTCCAGAGCGGAGTAGTCCTCTGAACCTCACCCTTGCTGAATCAACACTTCAAGGACTAGAACCGCATTCAAAATCTAACGGTAGTTCCATCTGTAGTCGAGTGTTGTAGAGACGTTTTTTTAGTATTCTCTGCATGTCAACTAGAGTGTGTATGCTCGTTCTTCAACAATGATCTATCTATCTATCTATCTATCTACCTATTTCTTTCTAAGAATAACAAGTGCCTTATACTTACTCAACTTCATTAATCGAAAGCTAAGGATATCTAGGTTTACAGATTGCACAACCCATAGACATTTAGATATAAAATCTCAATAATATTATGGACAAGTTGAAGGGAGATCCTTCTACAGAACAGAGATGTTGTTCATCAAATTATCAAAAAAGTAATATAACTAATTCCTTGCAGTTTTCAGTCAGACTTGAATATCTATATTTGAAAGGTGCTTTGTTTCTTAACTGAGCCAGTGTGGTGGATAAGAGTGCCCTGGTGATTAGGGTCCCTTTTCATATCCTTTTCTATTGCACCCAAGGACAGACACTTGTCCCCAATGTGGAGAAAAGTGTCCTACCCGGATTAGAGGATAGGGACCGGACACTTGTAGCAACTGGACCAATTTTGTGGAAAGACAATCGGTGTCATAAGCTAAGACGAACTACCAAAAGATTGAAGGTTCTTCAAGTCCATCTAAAGTATTGTTAGAGAAAATGGAGGGATATTTACGGTGTCTAACTTTCCCGCTATCAGGCGGTTGTGTTCTTGTTCATGCCAATCTTCAAATTAGCCTGGACTTTCAAAAGATGTAAATTTTTTGTAAATAAAACATGGTAAAAATAAAATAAACATAACTGTATATAAGTATAAACTTTAAAAACAAACATGTCTAATCGTCTCACTGCACACTGGTGAATATCTACATAACCATGGAAACTGGATTACGGTGGCTGCATGAATGAATGTGAAAAAACTGATATCAGAGATGAGACTGCAATGGACATGTATACAACAACAGTGCATCATGAGATGTCTTTCAGTTTTGAAGGATTTCATTGGTCAACTAAAATTTTCAAAAACAAATCTACGATTTCCATTGGTCAATGAAGAAAATAAATCAAATCAAGTCATTGGTGATAAATTTGTGGATGATCTGTTCTTGCAAACTTTGAGATATGCTTTCTGTGAAAACCTGACCAAATGGTCTGAATGAGAAGTGATGATTATGTCATGTATGTGTGTTAACACCCCGCAGCTCTTAACAGAATTTCCACAAGCAGCACAAATAAAACCCTGAATTCTCATCTACTTGACGAATCTATGAAATAATGGAAACACCTCTGACGACTGTTGCATTGTAAAAAATAATTACAAGGTGGAGAGCACAAAAATTTGAAAACTACGATTCCATATATTAAATACAGTGATATAAAAATCAATACATAAAAGCAAAAGCACACACTAGTAATCATTACATCATTATTGTATAAATAGGTTATCACATGCAATAATGGATTGGTTACACTACACTGATTGTACAAACATATTTAGATCAGCATGGTGGACGGCTTTGTATAATCAGTCTACTCAATCACAAATACTCTAACAGAAAAGTTCATACATAGTTTCATAATTGAACTATACTAAAGATAACATCCACACCAAGTTTGCCATAAATCACACATGCACCTATTGATAGGTACTGTGGTGCAATACATTGAAACACTAATCAAACACTGATACAAGAACATTACCACTTTAATGCAAAATTGACACTCCCCCAGTGGCATAGTGGCACTGTTGCTACTCGAACCCTATAGTGATACCTTCACTAGTATTACCACTGAAATGCTATAATGACATCTTCACTACTAAATGGAATGGTATATAGTGAGACCCTTGTTATTTGGATGGTATAGCAGTACTTTCAAAATGCACACTGTGGTGACAGTTGTACTACTCAGATGCTTTAGGGACAGCCTCACTACTCAAAAGCTATTGTGAAATTGTCATAATTTATGGGAGCATAAAAAAGCATGAATAATATGCAACTGCATTATAATAAATCCAGGATTATGTTATTCTGTCCTGCTAGGATTCAAGATACACCCCACATTATCATTGTGTGTGATCACATATAAGATTGAACAATAATCAACAATTTCTTTCAAATCCATATAACAGTTGGGAGAAAATTTTTGACAATGTGTAAGTAAGAATAAAGTATGTATCAATTGAATCACTATACTTTTGAACATATACAAATGTAACAAACAAGTAAACTTTAAAAACATAATTCTGACAATGCAACATAACATATGGTCAACAATATAAGTCTTCATTCCTGACATGAAAATCAGTGTTGCAATAATGAACATATTTGCATACATACACTGTAGGGTTTGTATTAGTTGTACCTTTATCACAAATGGCAAGAAATAAAACCTCAGCAGCAAGTTCCTCCCACTTGTAAAATGAAATCCCTCCAACTGAGCAGATAAACATGCAACAATGAAATGTGAAAATTCATCATGCACACTTAAGGTTGAGGTATCAACTGGTAAACTTCTCCTGTTTATCTCCTGTTTACATAAACAGACACCAATATAAAGATTGGACTTAAAATGAAATCAGTGTTATCAGCACTTATTTTGATATTCATTTAAGTGAATTAAGCTTGTTCACCTCCCAGGTAAAATATACTTAAAATGTTTCAAGTACATCACATAAATCATGAACTATTCATGTGTAGCCATCTTCATTTTATCCAGTTAATTTCTACGTTCCCACTTCGAACCTGCCTTGATTTATCTGACCCCTTCAGCATTCAAAATCCGACGTGTAAATTTCACCAGCTAACGACAGAAGAACCAATCAGAACGTACACATCGATTGCGAGTGAAGTCACATCGAGTGACATCATCCCCTATTAGCGGCGTCCTTCCTCCTAATATGGTGCCCACTAATTAGGTCAGCCAATCAATAACGCTCTTGTGCGACCTATTTCGAATTTCAAATGTTTTCGAGGTCAGTGACGTCTCGTGTCTATTTATAAGTTATTTGAACATTGAAGGGGTCCAGATATATCAAGGGAAGTTTGAAGTGGGAACGAAGAAATTGGCAGGATAAAATGAAGATGTGTGTAGCAGGATATAAGATGTAGTCGTCTGAAATGATCATGTAACTGTATATGTTTAGTGGTGTGGTACATATCCGTATAGTAATGTGTATCATATTAGTGATGATCAAGTGTAAAACTATATACATCATACCGGTATCAAGGTCAATGTTGTGTAAAATGTATATAGGGCAACCAGCAGTGGTCATTTAACAAAGTCTTCTGTCTACTATGAGAGTCTCACTACTTACCCACACTATGGTGCCAGCCTACCTACTCATCCACACTATGGTGCCAGCCTACCTACTCATCCACACTATGGTGCCAGCCTACCTACTCATCCACACTATGGTGCCAGCCTACCTACTCATCCACACTATGGTGCCAGCCTACCTACTCATCCACACTATGGTGCCAGCCTACCTACGCATCTACACTATGGTGCATGCATTTCACAGGTTCATTTATCATCCCTGTCTCCAATAGCGGAAGTTGATCTTTACTATGTTGCTATGGCATATATAGGGGAAACCCACGTACGCAAAGTTCAGTTTGAATCCGTCCCAACACCACCTTCCGTTTTGCATATGAGTGAACTATTTTTCATATGCTCTGTCCAGATAAACAGGGAAAATAATCTCCAGATAATTCTTTTAAATGCTAGGTCGTTGGTTGTTTGAAGTTTAACGTCGCATCTAACCTTATTGGTCATACGGCGACGATGACCCAAACAAACATACCCTAGCAAAACTCTAACCCTAAAAAAAAACCTAACCAAAACTACAAAAAATTTAGGTCAACGGAGGTATTATGCAGACGTGAAAAGTAATCGAAATGTTTGGCAAACTTCTATTGTAATCCACCAGACAGGATTGAAATCATAGCCATCGCTGTTATAACATTCTGTCACCCACAAATTTTGATCAATCACACTAATAAACTTGATCACCACTGATATGTAGCAGAAACTACATACGAAAGATCCTGTGTTTGTGTCATTCCAACACCTTCACATTCCAACACCTTCACATTCCAACAAATTTGATCCCCCTGATATACACTTCATGTGATTGAGATTTTGCTGTGTATGTGACAGGGGAGACAACTTATATCTGATGGCTACAGGCAGTGTTGAATACCGTTATAAAAAATCTTTCACATGCACTGATAGGTAATGTATTTACATGTACTCTACATTTTAACAATGAGCACGGTATCACTGTACTTGTACATGTGAGCAACATGGTTCATACATCTGCAGATATTCAAATTTCCAGGTGCTAAATTCTCATTTACCAGGCTCATCCTAAATCTTCATATTCCACTTCACCACTTCAAAATACTGTGTTTTTAACGAAAAATAAATATTTCTTTCACAATTTCTAATAAATTTCCTGGCTTTTCAAGGCCATTGGAGATGAAATGCTGATTTTCAAGGCCTGGAAAAAGCCATTCCACGCCATGTATGAATTCTGTGCATTGTACATGCGAAAAAAAAATCTTGGACGGCAGCACTAAGTAATTCCTCATTTAACATGAACTAGCACATTACCCTTCTCCCCTACTATTCTCGCTCTCCTACAGTCACACCCCTATACAGTCACAGGGCACCATTTCTAATATATATCAATACCCAGTGGCATGCACACAGCCAAGGATGGATGTACAGATGCATAAAGGCATGGGCAGCTCCTTCAATACTATAGACTCTGGAGCTAGCTAGGGTGCTCATATGACCTATGAGATTAGCGTACAACGATGGGGAGACAGGAGACACGGACTTCCTCTGGTTCAGTCTGAGGGGAAATCCCCTCACAGCATATCTGTAACAATCCATGATGAACCCTGAAACAGATGGTGCAAGTAGGCTTTCAAATATGTAACTATGATTTATAGGCTGGACTAAATATGAATGACAAAGATAGTGTTATTGTTATATCTCTTGGTGATGAAGAGTTAAAGACACATTCATGTCTGAGGAAGCCAATTTTGTTTATTTTATTTTATGAAAAATTTTACTTTAAAATGTTCACCTGTGAATACAGATCACCAAGACAAAATGATCAGATTTTTGCATAACATTTCATAACATTCACTTAATAAATATAGGAGTTGGTAGAGCTAGAAGAAACACAGAATTCATTTTGAGCAGGTTGGCTGATGCACAGAAATCATCTGCATGAACCCAGTCAAATCAAATCTCAACCCAATATATCAGTACAGTGGATAACCGACTGTTCCCGAAGATGTTTCACATCTGGATGTGAAGACGATCTGGATTGTGATAGCCCTGTAGCTTGACTGTTGAGTGGACAGCCGGGAAATATCAAAATACTTTTCTCTCCCACATCATTTTAAATTGTCAGTTTCTGTAGGCCAACAGGTGGTCTTGTTGACTGAAGCTCCATACTTATAACAGACATTAGAATGCACTTGTATTTAGGTTTAACTGTGATTATCTTTATTATCTTACTTGATATCGATCTCCAGATTGGCATCATAAATTTCGTTGTCCAAATTCCACAAAGACCTCATTTTTGTCTCTTCTTTGGCTTTCTTCTTTCCATCTTTTTTGGCCTGTTTCTTTCGTCGTCTGATAATCTCTTTATCGGTGAAGCTCATTCGATTATGGAAAGGTATTCCACTGCTTGGTGGTCGCTCCTCCGCTGAGGAGTTCCTGTTAGGGGTCTGTAAGAGCAGAAATCATCTGAATGATGTACAAACGGAACCTCTAATGATTCAATGACCCCATCAGAATCCAGTCAGCTCCAATTTTGTGGACAAAATTCAATGAGCCATTCTAATAAAATTTATTAACCTGCCAAGATCATTGGACAACTGAAGAAATATGGATAATCTGCATGAATTTTGACCATTTTGTTCCAATAAATTTGATGAACTGCTGATTTGATGGTGGGAAATTTCACTTCCTGTCAGCAACCCTCACAATTAGCCACGGCATTCAGCAATTGCCGAGGTAAATGCTGTGGCATAATCAGTTCACCTCAGCAAGTTTTAACATGGTGTCAATTGGGAGTTATTTTAATGCCGCCTGATTTCTGCCGAAGCAAGTTTTCCTAGTTGTGAGGGCTGCTGTCATTGTATTATCAGAGGATTTACCATACTGATGAGACGTTGAAGTCCCCTAACGTTGACGTCCCCGACGTTGTAACAATTGACTGGACTTGGAACAGTAATTTTCAGTACACGGCATGCAGAGCAATCCCAAGTGAGATCCAGTGGCAAGGTACCCACAATTACCGAATTTGTCCTAATCCGGCCAGGATTTCAGAAGATATTGTACGAAAACAAAATTTTAACTTGGCCCCTAGGTTGCGCCATCTATGGGTGGATCAGCATGAAAAACAGTCTCAAGCGACATCTTGAGGCAAGGTACCACATATCAAATTTGAAAAAAATCTGTTCAGGTTTTCAAAAGGTATACTCAAATGCGAGTATGGACAGACAGATGGACGGACCCCAATATTATAGTCCCCCTTTAGCCCTTCTGAAATCGAGGGACAAAAATCAGCATTACAATAATTTTGTTGACAATAACCGGCCTAGCGAACTCCTCCACGGTTTGTATCGACCAGAATCCTGGTGCTCGCCCCATCCAATCATTGTGCTCTTGTAACACCCTTGCATACCATACAGTGGGGCCAATTTTCACCAATATACGGCATCTTTCTGGGTCAGCTTGGCCTGAATATTGTCAAGGGAAATACCAGGAGACTTGAGCAAAACTATAATGGTGAAGAGGAGTCTGTTCTTCTCCATTCACTTGTATACGATCATCTTTTACACCCAAGCTTTGGTATTGTGTCACATCAATGTCCCATTGCATGGGGACTGATGTTCATGATCACTCGGTGGAAAGACTGAGCCGAGTTCATAGGAGAACCGATGTGAGTCCATGGAATTTTGTCCATGGCCATGGATACTTCACGATTGCAATGATTGGATGGGGCGAATGCCAGGATTTCTACTCCATGCAAACGGAAATGGTCCCGGGCACATAGAAATAGATGGATGGACAAGGAACTGAGGTGCTTGTGTGGAGGAGTTCAATAGATGAATGGACAAGGAACTGAGCTGCTTGTGTGGAGGAGTTCAATAGATGAATGGACAAGGAACTGAGGTGCTTGTGTGGAGGAATTCAATAGATGGATGGACAAGGAACTGAGGTGCTTGTGTGGAGGAGTTCAATAGATGGATGGACAAGGAACTGAGGCGCTTGTGTGGAGGAGTTCAATAGATGGATGGACAAGGAACTGAGGTGCTTGTGTGGAGGAGTTCAATAGATGGATGGACAAGGAACTGAGGTGCTTGTGTGGAGAAGTTCAATAGATGGATGGACAAGGAACTGAGGCGCTTGTGTGGAGATCAATAGATGGATGGACAAGGAACTGAGGTGCTTGTGTGGAGGAGTTCAATAGATGGATGGACAAGAAACTGAGGTGTTTGTGTGGAGGAGTTCAATAGACGGATGGACAAGGAACTGAGGCGCTTGTGTGGAGGAGTTCAATAGACGGATGGACAAGGAACTGAGGCGCTTGTGTGGAGGAGTTCAATAGACGGATGGACAAGGAACTGAGGTGCTTGTGTGGAGGAGTTCACTAGGCCTGATAATATTTAGAGTTTTTTTCATTTTATACTTATCCACCAGACCATATATAATAAGCCTTTTACATATCTTTTAAACACACTTTTTCAAAATGTACCTCCACCTACCACAAAAAGTTTAAATAATATTACTAGCATATATATTTACAAGAATAATATGTACGGTATGGTAAATACTCTAATAAATTAATCGCTCTATTAAAACGCAATCATTCTTTATCTGAACAAAATTCAATCAGTCGTTCGAATAAATGGCATCACCCTCTAAAATCATTAGAATGACGAAGAAAGAAAGGATAGGTATGACTTGGACCTACCATCATCCTGTTCTGATGAATTTGATCACCACAGATTTGATAGTGGGAAATTTGACTTCCTGTGACTAAATTATTGGAGGATTTACTGTTACGCTTCAAGTTGATTTGTTAATTACCTACCCCAGTATCACTCTCATTGCGTTCCTCCGTGGACTCTGTATCGCTGGTCTCATCTACTCTAATACTCTGTCCAAGGTTCATACTTTGACATCGTTTCGACAATCTCAGTGCTTCGAGTTCATCATCATCATCTTCGTCCTCATCATCGTCATCATAATCTATCTCATTCATGGATTTGGTCTTCGTGTGCAAACGTTGTTCCACTTTGGACATTTCGTAGTCAATTTCGCTGAAGTTATAGTCCTTGTAGTTCCAGGTGATAGGTAAACGGGGACGAAACTTGATTTCTTTAACACGATGTGTCTCCACAAATGGGAAATCAAACTGAAATTGAATGTAGACCAATGTTATAAAAGAGTAGCTATGAAATATAATACAAAGGAACAAGATGTTTTGAAAGAACCTCCATTCCATACCATTTTCTGCAAAGCTCTATTGCTGCTGTTGTTCCCACACATAATCTGCAGACATTTACAATATAAGTTTTACACGTTCCCGACAGATTAAAATGAAATCTGTTTATCCGAGAAATTATCAACAATAAATTGGTATATTATCAACAGCAGATACCAAAACACCTAAAGTGAATTCATTGTTTTGATATGTGATCATGACTAAACTGGACATGGTAACACTTCTTCCAACAAATCAGCTGGGCTGATCAAATTTATTAGAATAAGAAATTGACAAAATGGTCCAAAATCATGATACAGATAATCCATTATTTCTTTGTTATTTCAATGAATTCAGAGAGTGATCAAATTTGTTAGAACAGGCGATTGAAGTTTTACAGGGTTACTTGATTGGTTGTTTAGCATGGCCTTGAGTTTTTACATGTAAATACTCATGCTAGATGCTATAATTATTTATTATTAATTATCAAATTGCAAACTGTGAATATGAAGAAAATGAGTTTTACTCAAGAAAATGTAAATCCCTCATCTATTTTAATTATTTGCCCAAAAAATATAACTGAGGGCTGGTCATGCTAAACAACCAATCACGTGAAAATGGCCTTACCATAGCTGATAGTGTGAAGGATTTACCTGATTTTTGGAGTTACCATGTCTCTTCAGGAATCTGACAAACTCTTTCCTGTCCACATTCTTCACCAATACCAGATCCATGCACCCGTCAGACAAGTGGGTGTATTTACTGGCCCCCTGTGGAGCGTAACTCTCACGGCCAGGGATAGAGAACACCCCCACACTCAAATACTGCCCTTTACACTGCTTCCAGGGACTATGTGAGGTCAGATCTGGGGAAGAGAAAGTTATCAAATTAAACACACCATTCTGAAAACAACAATACATGGAATCAATATTCTGTACATGTGTTAACAATGATAAAACTTTTCTAACGAGGGTAAAGCAAATAGACAAGTGGCAGTATTGCCTGGTTAGCATCCCTAATATTCCCCAGGATAAATACTGTCCACTATTCTCGCTCAAGTTTGTTTACTGGCATAGTTCATGTAGAAGCATACACATGTAGGTTTAAAATTGATTGTCTATGAGGCAAACAAGTTATATAAAATGTGTGGAATTCTTCAATCAAGCTTGCATATTACATAGGGAAAATATGAAAGAAAATTTCTTTTGCAGAGTTGGGGAGACAACTGCAGAACATCAATCACAATAAGGGAGATAACTCCACAACATGTTATCTTTAGCGGGATAACTCTTGCTGACTGGGGTAGTTTCATGAATATATGACAACTAGCCCAATAATGCCCAGTGATTCATTATGCTATTGCTGTAATAACTGCATTGAGCACAAAACTAACAGTACAGTAATCCTATAATAATTCAATCAGAGACAGTGAACTTTGATACCACAAAATACCAGGATCGGCCCAACCTGCTTACCCATAATTGTACTACTGGTACCAGAGTGACCCAGGGGATCATAATCTTCTACCATATCACTACTGACACTGCTGCTGTCCCCACCCTCAGGATGTTTACATACACTACACCTGTAATTAGCAACAACAACAGATATCGTGGTGAAGAATTTACTATAAACCATCTATGATATCCGCTATAAAAGCTCTCTCTTGGGTTATTGCAAGTATTTGCCGCTACTTAAATAAAGTTTACAATTTCATCTCACGATATGCAGAGTAAATTTGTTTTCATTAAAAAAAAAAAAGATTTAAAATAGATGTACATTATTCTGATTTTTTTTTATAAAATAAAGAATATATAAATAAATCAAATCATGCATACATGATTCTTCAAAAAATCACATGGTTCCCATTGTGTCCACTGAAAGATGATCTACATCATTTGAAATGAAGCTGTGGCTCTTACCCATTGACACAAACTACTCCATCTTTGGGATGACTGACTTCTGATGTGAGACTAGGAATGTACTCAATATCACATTCATATGGCCTGAAAAGTGGGACAATAACAGATCAAATACTCCACAACTTACACCAATATTCCAGATATTATTAATAGGGTAGGATGAACGATCCGATAATTCAAACATATATGGTTCCAGTCTGATTGCAATTAGACCTAAGTGTCGCACGCCGAGCTATTATGTTTAAAAAGAAGCCCATCTGGGTGAGTGAGCGAGTGAATCTGATTTAACGTCGCTTTCAACACTATTTCAGTCATATCACGACGTTGGTTCCTATTCCTTTTCACACCCGAAAACCACACGGGTAGGGTCCTATTCCTTTTAACACACGAGACCCCATGGGTGGGGTCCTATTCCTTTTCACACCCGGGATCCCCACGGGTGCTCCAGTTAGTCACCTCTTACGACAAGCTCTCTGAGAAGCTGAGGACTATTCTTACCATGACCTGGAGTGTGCACGACGACACCCCAGGTCAATCCCCGGGAGCCTCACAGGGCGAAGCCCATCTGGTTTGTGTCTGCTGCCCTCTAAGTTGACATGTGACAAAGGTCAAATCGACTGAGTCAACCAATCACACCAAGCCCCACCCACAATAATCGATTTTTACATGTTTCGTTTTTGACTGTCTCTGTGTAAGGAAGAAATTCATGTTTCTTTGATGTAGGCGGGACTCATGTGGACTCAAGGATGTTGTTGAATGTCTTAACCATTTGATGTAGATTTCTGCTGGAAGTTATCAAAACAATGTCGGTCTGCTTACAATTACACAACAATAAACAGGATAAACGTCACCCATCAACCAGCAGAATAAACTGAATTAAATTTGTGATTGCTAACTACCCTGTTTCTTCTTATTATTCAGACAGCAAAACTTAACTTCAGGCATCTGTGGAGAGAAATTCTGCTAACATTCTACAATAGCTATGTTTTCAGTTTTTGGTATAAATAACATACTTATACCTCAGTATTTAGCCTCAGTTGTTATAAACATGTTTTTTTCCTGGTTCAAAGTCTAAAAATGCTGTTTGAAAAATTAGAAGAAATAGGGTGGTGGGTTGCCAAGAAACATGCGACACAGAACTGAAAGAGGGATTTTGGTAAAGTGCATACGAATGTGTTTTCGTGTTTCTATTCAAATGTTGCCTACAACCCCTCCCCCAAAAACTTTAGGAAAATCTTAATAATGTAAAAACTGAAAGTAACCAACTGAAAATTTAATTATCTCTAGAGATATGGTGTTATGGAGATGAACATATGGGCATATGTGTACATCATGCCGATTTTAGTCAATTTTGGCTGAGGGATAAAAAAAAAAACCACTTGAATCTTAACCCATGAAAGAATAATCCGAATGTACATGTACCAAATTCTGACATTGAAATACCTGAGCTTGGCTTTGGTGAGAGCTTTAAGGAATGCTGCATCTAATTTCTTCTGTCCGAGGATCTGATATCTGTCAGCGTACACCAGGACGTTCCCCGCATACCCGTAATGACTATTGAATGACCAGGTGACCAGTTTGTCCTCACTGTACACAGAGCATACATCCACATGGGAGGTGTGGCCTGCACAGGAGATAAAGATAGAGGACAAAATTAGGACCACTGGTGAAACTTGATGGATGTTACATGTACATGTCTGTGACAACTATAATAGAGGTTTAAGTACCGGTGTGAAAAGGAATGGTGGTCCCCCAATGTCCAAGCGACCCTTTTCAGATGGGAGTCTCTGGGCTGGATTAAATCATAGCAAGGGGACACTACTATTTGGATGACCACTGTTTCTCTTATACCGATACCACTTAATATGGGCCCTCTAAAGGGAATATGATGTTCATGACCATATTGGTGTCATTTTGACACTCGTAAAAGATGTGATAGCCCAAATCATAAACCAGAAGTGCTGCATTTTGTATACGAATGTTCCCAAATAAGATGAACAGTTATTGGCTCCTGTGTCATATTGAGGCATCATGTGACTGACCCTTACAAACCCTGTTCAACCAATCAGATTCCCATATACTACAGAACTGTGACAGTCTATGCAGATAAATACACACCCAGTACTAAATGAAGAGCTCCTGTGATTGGATCATCTGTACCCATCACTGAGCGGGCAATGTGATTGGTTGTTCCTGAAAATGCAGAAAATGAGTGAGTGAGTGATTGAATAGAATTTAACGTTGCTTCCAACAATATTTCAGCTATATCACGACGAACCAACTAAGCACCACCCTGCCCAGTTGTGTTCCTGCTACTTCAAAGACGAAATCTTTGAAGCAGCATGGAACCAGACACCCTCCTTCCACCCTATAAAACACTGAGGACAGCGCACAAGACACAGACAGGACGCTTTACATGGTGCAATAAAGACAAGTGATATTACAGTGCTAGACATCACATATCAAGTTCCTGTTGCTTCTCAGCAAAATGCATTGAAGCAACAGGAACCTGAACTCACCCAACCACCCGCTGCAGAAAATGAGAAATTTGAAAGTTATCTACCCTCTTATCATCTATAAGAAACTGTATTAAGCAATGCACTATTTTGCAAATATTACGTTTTACAGATAGATAGGAAGATAGCAAAATTGTCTTGAACCCAGATGACTTGCAATGATACATTTCGTGTGAACTGTACAGAAGTCTCATTAGGTTCAGTGTCACTGGTACATGTATGGTTGATCTGAATGATAAATGGACAGTGGAAGTCAAGGCTGATCTTTTCTGATGTAAATTTATGTTTGCTTACACGATAGATTGTCTAAACAAGCTTACACAACACATACCTTTAGCTAATGGCATTACCTATAGCAATAATGGCTAATGGTGGCATTACCTGTAGCACTGTGGACTGATGGTAGCGTGACCTGTCGCAATAGTGTCACTTTCAACAATATTTCAGCTATATTACCTGTCGCAATAATGGCTAATGGCATTACATGTAGCGCTAATGGCATTACCTGTAGCAATAATGGCTAATGGCATTACATGTAGCAATAATCGCTAATGGCATTACCTGTAGCAATAATGGCTAATGGCATTACATGTAGCAACAATGGCTAATGGCATTACCTGTAGCAATAATGGCTAATGGCATTACATGTAGCAATAATGGCTAATGGCATTACCTGTAGCAATAATGGCTAATGGCATTGCATGTAGCAATAATGGCTAATGGCATCACCTGTAGCAATAATGGTTAATGGCATTACCTGTAGCAATGATGGCTAATGGCATTACCTGTAGCAATAATGGCTAATGGCATTACCTGTAGCAATAATGGCTAATGGCATTACCTGTAGCAATAATCGCTAATGGCATTACCTGTAGCAATAATGGCTAATGACATTACCTGCAGCAAAAAAGGCTAGGACATTACCTGTAGCAATAATGGCTAATGGCATTACATGTAGCAATAATCACTAATGGCATTACCTGTAGCAATAATGGCTAATGGCATTACATGTAGCAATAATGGCTAATGGCATTACCTGTAGCAATAATGGCTAATGGCATTACATGTAGCAATAATGGCTAATGGCATTACCTGTAGCAATAATGGCTAATGGCATTGCATGTAGCAATAATGGCTAATGGCTAATGGCATCACCTGTAGCAATAATGGTTAATGGCATTACCTGTAGCAATGATGGCTAATGGCATTACCTGTAGCAATAATGGCTAATGACATTACCTGCAGCAAAAAAGGCTATGACATTACCTGTAGCAATAATGGCTAATGGCATTACCTGCAGCAAAAAAGGCTATGACATTACCTGTAGCAATAATGGCTAATGGCATTTTGGCCTTGACTGGAGTGAATCCTCTCTTCATGGTGACTCCATGATCTCCTTGTGACCGTGTGAGGAGGGCGCTCATTGTCTGTCTTACTGTCCCATCACCTCCTATACACACCACACTGGTAAAAACAAGGCATTCAGAGAATGTATAACCTCACTCACAAGGCATAGTATAAATGTCCATAATGTTCAACATTCAAGCCCATAGATTTGTGTTTGTGAAATACACCCAGAAATGTTCCCACAACACATACTGCTCGCAATGCAGACGAACAGAAAGACATGGGGACAAACAGAACAAAAACAATACCCACACAAACAGTGAATCAACACATATAATTTACATGATAAATAGCAACAGGCCTTGTGATTTGTACGGGCCCTGGCGAGTGATTAAAGCACACCTAAAATCGTGCGAGGTGTGTGGTTAGCACACCTAATTTTTTTTAAGGCGTGTGATACGGTGTTTGAAACGTTAAGGTGTGAATTGAAATAAATGCGTGCTGGCCGAGAATCCATCTCGCAGCAATGTTTCAGGATATCCAGGGGGAACTATTATTCACTGGTTTAGCTATGAAAGATATTGAGGTGATCATAAAATCAAGAAACACTGTTTTAAATTTTTTTTCGTATTTAAAATTAACACAATCAGTTAATGAGCCAAAAGCTGAAAACAAGATTGGCAAAATAGAAATAAAACTCTGAAAAACCACAAATTGTAAAAAAAAAACTGACTAGGACTGGCACATGGCAATTTTTACATCGTCATATTCATCATTCCAATCATTCAATCCATTCACTTGCCTTCAGAAATCTGGAATGTCTGAATCAGTTTCAATTTCCGAACACTCGCGAAGTCCATCGCTGTTACGTGTCTAACCAAGTTTGGCTTCGTTTTTGCCGTAACTGACGTCGGCTACCATTTGCCTCTATCTATACACTTTGTTTAGTTGATTGCTGTGTTTCTGTCACACTTTGCAAAAGGCCAGTACCACCTTATTGCCCACATTGTTAAAAGGAATGCAAAGTTATCCCTCAGGCTCCTTTCCCACTGACACAGGGCTGTTTTTCTAATTTGTTTCCACGTTTTTAGGCCCTGTGTCAGTTGCCATTTCACCATTTCGTTTTCAATCAAGTTGGCCCTTGACACTTGTTTCAATGATAGCGATTGGCAGGCTGCCGTGAACGAGCCAATGAAAAAACTCGACAGATCAGCTTACATATAGACTCGGACTGGCATATGGCATAGATAGATGATATAGAGCCCAGTTTTCAACAGCGTGTGTTGACGATCGGCGGACGGGGCTCAATCGTAAGTTTTCAACCGGTAATGTTTAATTTTACGTTCAAATCTACGTGAATCCATTTAGATTCGCCCGAATGCCCGGTCAGGCGAATCTTCACGGGAATGAATTCGCGGATTCGTGTCAAAATTTGACATAGCAAAATTTTGAAGGGGATCATAAAGTGTAAGGCGCGCGTTCAAAACGCACCTCAGTGCCTCTTCAGGCACGTTATGGTGCGCGTGCACGATCGCGCGCCTCAAATCACAAGGCCTGTAGCAAGATAGTCAACAGAATTACAGTTTATACTGTATATGTTATCATTATACTAGCTATTTGTTTACCACATTTCTTTACAATTAATTTCTCAAGCTTGGAATGCTCAAGGCCACAGTCAAAAATTTCTCTTTGATTTCAGAAATAGAATCCGTTTTTCTTATCTTTTATACCAGTCTAATTTATCATCACCATTATTTCAATCGGTGTTGCCTATAATGTGAATATTAGAACACTGATCAGGGCTGTCCTTACAGATATGAATGAATGAATGAATCGTACAAGAGGGTGGACTGAACATCAGTTCAACATTTCTCTGTTGAATGACAGTCTGCGATATGGCACTGGACCTACAGTGCATTCCCAAGGCACAAGCGCTATTGGTAATCGACAGAAGTCGGAGCTGTGCTACATGTAACTCTGTGTACCGGTATTTTATGAGAGAGAGAGAATTAAGGTTTAACGTCGCATTCAGCAATATTTCAGCTATATAGTGACAATCAAACAAAACCCTAAGTATTCAAGTCAAAAACTCAGCAAAATAATGCATTAAAACAGGTACATACATTAAAATTTAAACAACCAATCTCTCTCAAATAATCTAAAATACAATCTTCTTTTACTCGACAGATCTTCCAACGTAGCTGCTCGTAAAAGAGCATTTCTTACAAATCTTAAAATCTATATAGTCGATAAGAATATGTTTCACTGTAAGATCTTCATGGCATGGAAAACATCTTGGGACCGGCTCTTTTTTTAGTACATATTCTCGAGTTAAACTTTCTATATGTATTCATATATGGAAAAAACTAAAGTAAACATTTAAGTAAAATAAACGCCTTGCGGACATCTTTGTCTTCGGGCCAATTCTTAATGCTTCCTTCAGTTCATGTATACAGGTCACTCAAAGCCGATGAGTAGCACTAGACATGACACCCTTCATCCAGTGGAGACACTGCATTCTCACCAATTATCTCAAACCCTCCTTTATATGGAGTACAAGTATTTAAACAGGAGGGAGGTTGAAGTGGGCATGATTTTTTTTTCACTAACCAAAATACATGTAAATTGTGTGACTGAGCCATTCAGCTGAACTTACCAGTCATAACCTTCCAGGTCCATATGGATCATTTCCTGTTTTACGTGTTCATTATATTTCACTTCTGAAAACAGATAAAAGAAAACAGATATTTAATCATCAAGTTGAGCATAAGGATAAATATCACCTGTCAAGAGAGAGAAGTTACATTTATTATATGTTTCTGGAAAATTTAACTGAAGGCTCAAAAAGTATGTCTTCTAAATTTAGATGGAGCAAGGCAAAGGGGGGGGGGGTAACAGATTCAATTATCCAAATTATCTACTGAATATTGGATAGGTGAATCTACAATCAAGTTGGAAAGAAATGCAGTGCTGAATATCAATGAGTCAATTCCTGAATAGATATGGCACGGCATCCTCTGTTTCAAATCATGCCCCTTATGTTAATGAGGCAAGTACATGTGTACTCCACAGTATTTATCTGACCAGTGATCACCGCTGTTATAAGACATTTTGGCACTTTAAAAGTTCAATTGTTACAATCTTACACCACTCAAATGCTCTCAGTGACCAATTGACAGCATCAATTTTCCAAAAATATACAATCCTGCGATGGGGGAAACCCGGCCCCCACACAGATTCATACCCCTCTTAATCCCCCACCCCAAACCTGACAACTTTAATCAGCATAATGATAATTCATTCACAATATAGTACTTGTTCCCTGTACTTCATAATTCAATCTGTTTTTTTTTATTTCTTGAAATATAATTATCTTCTTTTTTTTTACTATGAGCATATACATGATGTATGGGTACCGGAAACATAAAATATATTTTGGATGGCCTCAAATTCATGAGGATATTCTCCAATCAAAGGTTCTTCAGACATATATTAGGTATGAAGGTAACATAGCAGCTAAATAATCTGATGACAAACCGAATGTGACTTAAGTCAATCCTCTCGTAATCCAATCACGGAATTTCTCAATATGAAATTTGAAGGGGGGGGGGGGGAGTGGAGAGAGATGATCAAATTTATTGAAACAGGAAATTTACAAGATGGTCCAAAATGATGCAGATAATCCATTATTTCTTCATTATTTGAATGATTTCAGAGGGTGAACAAATTTGTTAAGAAAGACTGATGGAAATATTTTCCACAAAATAAGGGGTGATTGAAGTATTACAGGATTTACTATGATAAGATACATAAATAGTTTCTGAGACATAAAACACTTAGGTACATAAATGGTAAACCCAGCATGCAAGTTCTCAGCAAGCAGTATCCCAAGTTAGTACAACAATGTTATTGGGTTAATACTGGCCACAATAGGCCCATTTCACAACAGAGAGCCAATTTTTCCAAAAAAATAATTTGGTTTTAATGTTATCACCTGTGCATGATAACTTAAGTCAATATCCCAAGAAACATGCTTGATACTCATTTTTCAGGTAGAATAGTTTCTGGTTATTTTTATGAGGCTTAACGACAGGTGAAAATTCTGAACTCAAAATTAGCATTTTCACATTATTATTGTAAATAGATCAAAACTGACAAATAATTAGAATTATGTGAGAAATTTTATGTCCATCATCGTGAGAAAGGAATGTTTTGACAATATATAATAGGAAAATGTACACTTCTTATTCCATTTTCTCAAAAACATAGTAATATTGTAAGAAATTTCATTTGTTACTTACGTGACAGATTTGTTGAAATTTTTAGCCATGGAAAAGGGAGAGCAAATCAGTCAAAATTTAACTACATTTCTAAAGCTAGTTTGTTTCAAATATGAAATCTGTAGGCCAGATAACTGAGATAAGTTTTCAAGAATCAAGGAGAAATGACTAAAAATCAGTTACTTACGTGACATGTCACGTAAGTAACAGGTTTTGTCACGTAAGTAACATAATCATTATAAGCATTCTGATCACTTTTGTAGCTACCATGTTCCAAACTGACTATCCTTCAAGGATGATAAAAAGATACAATAATATCTGGAAACATGAAATACTGAAGAGAAGAGATTATACTGGAGTGACAGCTCAAAATACCCTGAAATTGCTGAATTCTGACAGACTAATGTTACTTGGAGAATTCGGTCCCTCAGTCCAGCATCACAAACTGTACTTGTTTATGGTATACATGAGGTGAACAAAACAGGTGAAGTATGGGAACTGGATTCAACTTCATTAGTTAATGTGCAAATGTATATCAGATCATTATCTGTGGGATTTCTCTTCATGTAACATTTTTATTCATTTTCTTTAGTTTGCTCACTCAGCCAGACAAAAGGGAAGAAAAACTTCACAGCTACAATCTCATAAATATATTGTAGTATCCTACATGTACCTTCTAAATGGAACATGTTACATCTTTCATTCGCTTGATTAGATGACAGAGCTAGATTTGTGCTCTTTCACATTAGTAACACTAGCATGACTAAAGGTCTTCTTCTGATTAAAAATCACCTTCAGATCACCAGATCTGATGGTGGAAATCTCCACAATATGATATAGATTCTTTAGTACATGTATGTGATTGAAGAACCACACACTAGCCATGTTTTTTGCATTTTTCTTAATGGATGGTATTACAATACTTGAAAAGTTATGGTGATGATGTTCCAATCCACATTGCTTTCTGTCTGTACATGTATCTGTAGCCCTTTCTTCATCATCTTCACACAGTAACTCAGTAAATACGTACTTTTGCATGTACATGATGTACATTGTAGTACGGTACTGCAACAGATGCAGCTGTCTGTTTATTGCACATTGAAATAAAGATGCTGAAAATTAATAATCCTGATACAGTACCGGCAGTATAAAAATTTTAATTCATGCTTTCAACATTACATCGTTATCTCTGGCAACACATTATCATGATCGAGTATAGACTCTGGATTTCATTGGATAAATTCATTACCACAATGCACAATACATACTAAATTCTACTGTCTACTATAATGCCTCTGGGTACCAGAGAAGCAATGTGGACTACTGGAATATCCTCACCATAACATTTCATTGTGTCATATGTTACTTACGTGACGCTTTTTTGTTACTTACGTGACACTATCAGTGTTGCTTAATTAATTATTAGAACGCACTTAAAATAAATATGCCACAAAACATGTCTATTGTGTGCTTGTTCACTCTCATACCAAGAATATATATCATCAATTGGGTAGATTTTCCCAATCAAATCAGACGCTTTTTAATCAGAAGAAGAAAATGGAGAAAATGCCTAATTCTCTGCGTTACTTACGTGACAGAGCACAAATCAAGCTCTGTGAACTAATCAAGTGAATGAAAAGAGTTGTAACATTTCTCATATAGAAGGTAGGATACTACTCTTATATACTTATGAGGTTGTAGCTGTGAAGTATTTTTCCTCTTGTCTGGGTGAGTGAGCAAACTGCAAAAAAGGAATGAAAATGTTACTTACGTGACGTGAAATGGGCCTATAGCCATATCCTGATATAGCCATATCCTGATATAGCCATATCCTGATATCACAGCTATACCCTGATATATCCTGATATAGCTGTATCCTGAAATCTTAGCTACATCTGATATCATAGCTATATCCTGATATAATAACTTTATCCCAATATCAGTTATATCCTGATATCATAGCTGTATCCTGATATCAACATCCTGATATCATAGCTGTATACAGATATCATAGCTGTACACTGATATCATAGCTGTACACTGATATCATAGATATATCCTGATATCACAGCTGTATCCCAATATAGCCATATCCTGATATCAAAACTGTGTCTTGGTGTTATAGCTATATCCTGATATCATAGACTGTATGCCGATATAGCTATATCATAGCTCTATCCTGGTATCCTAGCCATATCCTTATATCATAGCTGTATTCTGATATCGTAGCTGTACCCTCATGTCATAGCTATATCCTGATGTCATAGCTATATCCTGATGTTATAGCTGTACCCTGATGTTATAGCTGTATCCTGATGTTATAGCTATATCCTGATGTCATAGCTATATCCTGATGTCATAGCTATATCCTGATGTTATAGCTATATCCTGATGTTATAGCTATATCCTGATGTTATAGCTGTACCCTGATGTCATAGCTATATCCTGATGTCATAGCTATATCCTGATGTTATAGCTATATCCTGATGTTATAGCTATATCCTGATGTCATAGCTATATCCTGGTATCATCCTGGTATCATAATCTGTATCCTGATATCATAGCTATAACCTGATATAGTAGCTGTATCCCAATGTAAATGGCTGTATCCTGGTATCATAGGCTATGGTATATCCTGATATAGCTGTATCTTGATATCATAGCTATATCTCGGGCCCCCAAGTTGGTGAGCAGCATGGGTTTTGTACCATGTCTGTTGCCACGAGGGAAAGATTAATTTCCACTACATGATGACTGTACGTAGATAGTCACACATGTGCAGCTAATCATATCGTAGTTAACGGTTAGTTATATAGTCGCTATATGGCCGAAATAGCGCTGAACGCGACGTTAAGCCCTTGCTTGCTCACTCACTGGCGATATGTGCCAATATCATAGCTATATCCTAATATCATAGGTATATCCTGATATCATAGCTGTATCCTGATATCATAGCTGTATCCTGATATCATGGCTGTATCCTGATATCATAGCTGTATCCTGATATCTTAGCTGTATCCTGATATCACAGCTATATCCTGTGAATCTGCCACATAAACATGTGACCCTTGTCCAAATATTTGTTGTTCGGGGTTGGGTTACACACAACAAACATTTATTTAAGATGGCCTGATATCAATTGAACTGTGTTCATGTTTATTTCCTTCACAGAGAATTTCTAAATCCATTCAATCCTATACAAAGACATTTTGATTGCTAAATTTAAATGGATGAACCGCTGCTGGGTAATGTGAAATATTGAATGATATTTGGTCTTATACAATGGTGACAATGGTGGATCCCTCTACATGTACCTTGATATCTTTTATTTCATTTCAGAGGACATATAAATTCTGCAAAGAATTGAAAAAGATAATTCCTAATACAGATGTTTTCTTCCGACAAAACATTGATCTGAAGAAATTGATACCTCAGTCAGTAGAGAAAGGTTATACAGATATCATAGTGATCAACGAGGACAGAAAAGTACCGAGTATCCTTTAAACTTGAGTGTAACAGGAGAATGAATTGTGAGCAAGTGATATTGCCAGCCATGAACAGTCAGTATCCACTATATCACCTGATTGCTATGCTCTCATTATCCAGTTGTTTAAGCCAGTACAGTGGGAATGACTGGGCAGTTGTACAAGCTGGTACTATGTGAATAGCTGGACAGTGTACATGTATAAGCTGGCACATCATTGTGTGAATGGGATGGCAGTTGTTTTAGCTGGTACAATGTGGATGGTTGGACATTTGTATTAGCTGGCACACTATAGTGTGAATGGCTGGACAGTTGAGTTTGAGTTTGCACAATGTAAATGAGTTGGCAGTTGTATCAGCCATCACGCTATAGTGTGGGGGTTTTTACCCCTCAGCCTATTACATGTATTAGGCTGCGGGGTCTTGTCGTCGGCATGTACGTCAGGTCGTCCGGTCGTCCAGTCGTCAACAATTCTTGTGACCGGCCTAGAAGCCAAACCATTGCTTCTAGAGACTTCAATTTTGGTATACAGGATTGTTGGGTGGTCAACCATAAGCCTATCGAACATGTCAAATTTGGTTAATTTGTGATGAATTTTGCGGTTTCCATGACAACGTCACGGAAAATTCGTCAACAATTCTTGTGACCGGTCTAGAAGCCAAACCGTTGCTTCTGGAGACTTCAAATTTGGTATGCAGGATTGTTGGATGGTCAACCACAAGCCTATTGAATCTGGACCCGATTGGTTAGAAACTTTGGCGACCATCTTTAATTTATGCGAAACCGTCACAGCTTTCTCGTTACCAAGATATCTTTAGAACGACTTACCCTAGGCACACCAAACTTGCCGTGCACATCCATATGCTCGTGACCCAAAACCCTTTTGAATCTGGACCCGATTGGGTGGAAACCTTGGCGGCCATCTTTAATTTATGCGAAACCATGAATCTTGTGTATCTCGGAAACCATTTCGCTGTTCAGTGTGAAACTTGGTATAGATTATCGATACATCAAGAAACTTTAGAGGAATGACCAAACCAGTTTCCCTGATTGGGTGAAAGCCTTGGCGGCCATCTTTAATTTATGCAGAGTCTTTAATGATTTATTTCTCTGATACCATTGAAGTGCTCTATAGGAAACTTGGTATACAGCATCGATGTATCAAGAGACTTACAATGAATAACCACATCAGTTCTTCTGAGAGGCGGGAAGGATGGACGGCCATTTTTAATTTATGCAAAATCATTAATGATCTCTATCTCTGATACCGTTCAAGTGCTCGATGTAAAATTTGGTAAACATCATCGATGCATCAAGAGACTTATGATGAATGACAGAACTGGTTTCTCTGATTGGGCGGAAATCTTGGCGGCCATCTTTAATTTATGCAAAATTTTAATGATGTATATCTCTGATACCATTTAAGTATTCTATATGAAACT
Organism: Hanleya hanleyi; assembly: GCA_036873755.1. Classification (NCBI taxonomy): domain Eukaryota; kingdom Metazoa; phylum Mollusca; class Polyplacophora; order Lepidopleurida; family Hanleyidae; genus Hanleya; species Hanleya hanleyi. Next base: position 168,521 of record JAVTVY010048986.1, on the reverse strand, counting down.
TGGTATACAGCATCGATGTATCAAAAGACTCGCAATGAATAATCACATCAGTTCCTCTGAATGACGGGAAGGATAGGCAGCCATCTTTAATTTATGCAAAATCATTAATGATCTCTATCTCTGATACCATTCAAGTGCTCGATGTAAAATTTGATATACATCATTGCATCAAGAGACTTACGATGAATGACAGCACTGGTTTCTCTGATTGGGCGGAAATCTTGGCGACCATTTTAATTTATGCAAAATCAGTAATGATCTATATCTGATACAGTTTTAGTGCTTCATATGAAACTATAAATCATCGATACATCAAGAAACTTACAGTTAATGACAACCAATTTCTCTGATTAAGTGAAAAACTTGATTGCCATCTTTAATTTATGCAAAATCTATACCTCTGGTACTGTTCAAGTGTTTCATGGAAGACTTTGTATACATCATCAATACATCAAGAGACTAAAAATGAATGACTAAACCGTTTTCTCTGATCATGCTGATTGGATGGAAACCTTGGCAGCCATTTTCAATTTATGTAAAATCATTGATGATGTATATATCCTTTGATACTGTTCAAGTGTTCAGTATGATGCTTGGTATATACATCATAGATAGATCAAGAGACAAGTAATGACTGCCGGTATCTCTGATTGGACAGAAAACTTTGCGGCCATTTCTGATTGCAAGTAATTGTAATTTTGATAATCTGTATATTTGTCATTTGACTGCTTGATGTTCCTGATGTTTTCAAAGTAGTATGGTTCAAATTTAATAGATTGTGAATGGCTGGCATCCAGAGCCGAGGGGTTTTAGATGTGCAGCTCCGTATTCCGATCAAAAACTCTGTATTACTTGGCTCCCACTGAAAATCGGAAGACTTATTATTATTCAGATTATTATTAGGGTTCAAAGCAAGAATGGCTTGAAGCCTTTTGTTTTTGTTCAGAATATTTTTGTTCTTCCGCCATATTTTTCGCACGTGATATGTCAAATTATTTATTATAGTTCTCCAATGCATCCAACATCCCACACTGAATTTATCATATTTTAATCTTTTACAAGCCACTGCTAAAGCATCTTCTGCATTCAACCAAATCTTTCAGGCTTTTATATATGCATTTTCCATTCATTGTGTACCAATATACACTGACTAAAACTGCCTGGCTGAGGGGTTGTTGCACCTTTTAGGTGCTGCCTCATGTTCTTGACAGTTTTCTTCAGATAACCCCCGATAAAAAAACAAATACGATTTGAGTTCTTACAGTTTTATCCAAATTCTGTTTTCCAATAAAAAAATTAGTATTTTATTTTTTCTTATGTCAGAAAAAACTGCAGCAAAATTAAGTTTCAAGAATGAAATAGAAAAAAAAATGCAGTCTACGAAATGAAAGAAGAATCTGAACTCATGTTGTTGCAGAAAAGCGATATGCGATATTTTTTTTTTTTTTTAATAGTTAGCTACAATCTACCATTGTTTTAAGTAATTTTCAGCTAGTCTACATTGGTTTTTATGTAATATTTGAGTCCAGCCTACAATTGTTTTATGTATATTTAACTATTTTATGTAATACTAGTATTTAATTATAGTGAGAAATGGTTTTAGTGAAATATTTAAGTACACTTGTTTTAAGAATCTACTTTGTTATCATTGTCATTGTTATTAGTTGTCTTAATCGTCGGTGATATTAGCCTTTGGCTAGCGTTCTTTGTATTTCAAAACTGACGTTAAATAAATATCTTATCTTATCTTATCTTATCATGCTGAGCTAAAACTTTTGTGCCTTACTTTCCTAGTTTGAAAGTGAATGCTTCCAATTTGTCTTGTCAGGAAACCTCTAGTGGATTTCTTTGACATTACCAGATCAGTGGAAGTTTCCATTACCGCAATAGGGATGACATATATCGTGACGCAAATGTTTGTTTTGTTATCCATCAATCATGAAGTAAAAGGTGAAATGTTCAGAGATGTAAAATATTGAAAATGCATCACAACAAAATGTCTAAATTTCGCATGTGCAAGCCAAGTGCTGCAATCATGATCAGATTGTACATCGACTGATCTACAACTTCACTTGTGAGATGTCTATCTGACTGAATCAGCAATGAGACCAGACTGCATATTTTATGTTCGTCTGCTGCCTACAGTTGACTTCTCATTGATTACAAACAATAAACAATACATTTTCATAATTGGCAGAGGAATGGAAAGTCCTACTTTAAAAAAAAATTCTTTTTCTAGGCATATTTATAATATCTATACATATTTTTTGTATTCACTTACATTAACCTTCAGTTGAAAATAAGCCAGAGGATATACAGTCCTGCAGGAATTCCCGAAGGAATTCTGAGACCTAAAACTAAATATGAGGTGACCTCCAGAAATGGATTTCGGAAAAAATTAACATGAGATAAATAACACTCAAGAAATTCACTTAAAAGAATTAACATTGAGTGAATGTGACCATCCAAAATATTCGAAAGTCTTAAGAAAAATTAGAATTTTGAACTTCGCATATCTGCCCCAAGTAAAACTTAATTTAATTCAATGACCATTTGCAGAGGTTGTATTTGATGCGGTTAACTGCAGACATACCGGCATGTTTTCTGCTTTAATCCTTTGCTGTTTTGAACAATTAGTGCTTGAATACTCCCACCAATTTCATTTGTGGATAAAGATCCCCATATGTTCCACCTGCAACTGGGTCTATTTTTATTCAGACTGATATTGTGGTAAATCTATTGGCATAAGTTCTGTAAGTCACAATTCTTGTCATACACAGTTATTCAGGACTATTTTTGTTCTTTTGTGGGCTGGCAATTTTGAATTTTTTATTTATTTATTTTTTATTTATTTTTCTTATTTTTTGTTATTTTTTTTATACTTCATCTTATGAAAACTTGATAAAATTGAGTTTTTATACTTCATTTGATGAAAACTTAAAAAATTAAGTTTTGGGGACATTTTGCACGCCGAAGGCGTTCTTGAAAAATTGAGTTGTATTGAATTTGGAAATTGAGCAGATAAAGTATTTGTCAAGAATAACCCCTGTAGTGGTCAGCTGTTTAGCTGATACTGTGTGAATTGCCTGGGCAGGTGCATAAGTTGGTACATTGTGAATTACTGGGCAGTTGTTTTAGCTGGTACAGTGTGGATAGCTGGGCAGTTTTAGCTTATTTAGTGTGAGTGGTGTCGCAGTTTCGCAAGATGATGTACAAACAATAAATCCCATATCACATACGCAAGATGATGTACATACAATAAAATCCATACCATATGGCACGGTGATGTACATACAATAAAATCCATACCATATGGCACGGTGATGTACATACAATAAAATCCATACCATATGGCACGGTGATGTACATACAATAAATTCAATATCATATACACAAAATGATGTACATACAATAAATTTAATATCATGTACACAAGGTGATGTACATACAATAAAATCCATACCATATGGCACGGTGATGTACATACAATAAAATCCATACCATATGGCACGGTGATGTACATACAATAAATTCAATATCATATACACAAAATGATGTACATACAATAAATTTAATGTCACATACACAAGGTGATGTACATACAATAAAATCCATACCATATGGCACGGTGAGGTACATACAATAAATCCATACCATATGGCACGGTGATGTACATACAATAAATTCAATATCATATACACCAGGTGATGTACATAACTATGAATCAAATAAAATATACTCGCGATCTAGATACAATAAATCCAATATCACATACACCAGATCATGTACATACAATAAATCCAATATCAAACACATAAGATGAAGTAAATACAATAAATCCAATATCATATACACCAGGTGATGTACATACTATAAATCAAATATCATATACTCACGATGTAGATACAATAAATCCAATATCACATACACAAGATGGTTAAGAACATACTTGCACTTTTCAGTGATGTAAACCTTTCCAAGTTTGACAGTAATGTTGAATGTGAGTTTTAACTTTCCTTAACCTGTGAAGATGGTATGGTCATATCCCACCTACCAGATGGTCCAACGGCCCATTTTAAGATGTCCAATGTGCGACTTACCACGGAAATAAAGGTAACCCTACTTTGTAATTAATGTAATTTTAAATAGATATTCATGTTTTACAGAACATGTTCTACTATCTCCTGGATCATTGAAGTTACAATAAATCTCTGGTAAAACAAACCAGGAATTCTTCGAACTCTTCTTAGAACTCTTGCTGCTGCTTGCTATCTTTGAACGTAGTCTAATCTGATTGTGAAGCCATTCACATTGCTGCTGACTATATAACATTGTTCTAGCACTGATTGTGAAGCCATTCACATTGCTGCTGACTATATGACATTGTTCTAGCTCTGATTGTGAAGCCATTCACATTGCTGCTGACTATATGGCATTGTTCTAGCTCTGATTGTGAACCCATCTACATTGCTGCTGACTATATGACATTGTTCTAGCTCTGATTGTGAAGCCATTCACATTGCTGCTGACTATATGACATTGTTCTAGCTCTGATTGTAAACCCATTCACATTGCTGCTGACTATAGAACATTGTTCTAACACTGATTGTGAAGCCATTCACATTGCTGCTGACTATATAACATTGTTCTAGCACTGATTGTGAAGCCATTCACATTGCTGCTGACTATATAACATTGTTCTAGCACTGATTGTGAACCCATTCACATTGCTGCTGACTATGTAACATTGTTCTAGCACTGATTGTGAACCCATTCACATTGCTGCTGACTATATAACATTGTTCTAGCACTGATTGTGAACCCATTCACATTGCTGCTGACTATGTAACATTGTTCTAGCACTGATTGTGAACCCATTCACATTGCTGCTGACTATATAACATTGTTCTAGCACTGATTGTGAAGCCATTCACATTGCTGCTGACTATATAACATTGTTCTAGCACTGATTGTGAACCCATTCACATTGCTGCTGACTATATAACATTGTTCTAGCACTGATTGTGAACCCATTCACATTGCTGCTGACTATATAACATTGTTCTAGCACTGATTGTGAACCCATTGACATTGCTGCTGACTATGTAACATTGTTCTAGCACTGATTGTGAACCCATTCACATTGCTGCTGACTACATAACATTGTTCTAGCACTGATTGTGAACCCATTGACATTGCTGCTGACTATGTAACATTGTTCTAGCACTGACTGTGAACCCATTCACATTGCTGCTGACTATATAACATTGTTCTAGCACTGATTGTGAACCCATTCACATTGCTGCTGACTATATAACATTGTTCTAGCACTGATTGTGAACCCATTCACATTGCTGCTGACTATATAACATTGTTCTAGCACTGATTGTGAACCCATTGACATTGCTGCTGACTATGTAACATTGTTCTAGCACTGATTGTGAACCCATTCACATTGCTGCTGACTATAGAACATTGTTCTAGCACTGATTGTGAAGCCATTCACATTGCTGCTGACTATGTAACATTGTTCTAGCACTGACTGTGAACCCATTCACATTGCTGCTGACTATATAACATTGTTCTAGCACTGATTGTGAACCCATTGACATTGCTGCTGACTATGTAACATTGTTCTAGCACTGACTGTGAACCCATTCACATTGCTGCTGACTATATAACATTGTTCTAGCACTGATTGTGAACCCATTCACATTGCTGCTGACTATATGACATTGTTCTAGCACTGATTGTGAAGCCATTCACATTGCTGCTGACTATATGACATTGTTCTAGCACTGACTGCGAAGCCACTCACATTGCTGCTGACTATATAACATTGTTCTAGCACTGATTGTGAACCCATTCACATTGCTGCTGACTATATAACATTGTTCTAGCACTGATTGTGAAGCCATTCACATTGCTGCTGACTATATAACATTGTTCTAGCACTGATTGTGAACCCATTCACATTGCTGCTGACTATATAACATTGTTCTAGCACTGATTGTGAACCCATTCACATTGCTGCTGACTATGTAACATTGTTCTAGCACTGATTGTGAACCCATTCACATTGCTGCTGACTATAGAACATTGTTCTAGCACTGATTGTGAACCCATTCACATTGCTGCTGACTATGTAACATTGTTCTAGCACTGATTGTGAACCCATTCACATTGCTGCTGACTATATAACATTGTTCTAGCACTGATTGTGAAGCCATTCACATTGCTGCTGACTATATAACATTGTTCTAGCACTGATTGTGAACCCATTCACATTGCTGCTGACTATATAACATTGTTCTAACACTGATTGTGAAGCCATTCACATTGCTGCTGACTATATAACATTGTTCTATCACTGATTGTGAACCCATTGACATTGCTGCTGACTATGTAACATTGTTCTAGCACTGACTGTGAACCCATTCACATTGCTGCTGACTATATAACATTGTTCTAGCACTGATTGTGAATCCATTCACATTGCTGCTGACTATATAACATTGTTCTAGCACTGATTGTGAACCCATTCACATTGCTGCTGACTATATAACATTGTTCTAGCTCTGATTGTGAACCCATTCACATTGCTGCTGACTATATGACATTGTTCTAGCACTGACTGCGAAGCCACTCACATTGCTGCTGACTATATAACATTGTTCTAGCACTGATTGTGAAGCCATTCACATTGCTGCTGACTATATAACATTGTTCTAGCACTGATTGTGAAGCCATTCACATTGCTGCTGACTATATAACATTGTTCTAGCACTGATTGTGAAGCCATTCACATTGCTGCTGACTATATAACATTGTTCTAGCACTGATTGTGAACCCATTCACATTGCTGCTGACTATGTAACATTGTTCTAGCACTGATTGTGAACCCATTCACATTGCTGCTGACTATATAACATTGTTCTAGCACTGATTGTGAACCCATTCACATTGCTGCTGACTATATGACATTGTTCTAGCACTGATTGTGAAGCCATTCACATTGCTGCTGACTATAGAACATTGTTCTAGCACTGATTGTGAAGCCATTCACATTGCTGCTGACTATATAACATTGTTCTAGCACTGATTGTGAACCCATTCACATTGCTGCTGACTATATAACATTGTTCTAGCACTGATTGTGAAGCCATTCACATTGCTGCTGACTATATAACATTGTTCTAGCACTGATTGTGAACCCATTGACATTGCTGCTGACTATGTAACATTGTTCTAGCACTGACTGTGAACCCATTCACATTGCTGCTGGCTATATAACATTGTTCTAGCACTGATTGTGAATCCATTCACATTGCTGCTGACTATATAACATTGTTCTAGCACTGATTGTGAACCCATTCACATTGCTGCTGACTATATAACATTGTTCTAGCTCTGATTGTGAACCCATTCACATTGCTGCTGACTATATAACATTGTTCTAGCACTGATTGTGAACCCATTCACATTGCTGCTGACTATATGACATTGTTCTAGCACTGATTGTGAAGCCATTCACATTGCTGCTGACTATATGACATTGTTCTAGCACTGACTGCGAAGCCACTCACATTGCTGCTGACTATATAACATTGTTCTAGCACTGATTGTGAACCCATTCACATTGCTGCTGACTATATAACATTGTTCTAGCACTGACTGTGAACCCATCCACATTGCTGCTGACTATATAACATTGTTCTAGCACTGATTGTGAACCCATCCACATTGCTGCTGACTATATAACATTGTTCTAGCACTGACTGTGAAGCCACTCACATTGCTGCTGACTATATAACATTGTTCTAGCACTGATTGTGAAGCCATTCACATTGCTGCTGACTATATCACATTGTTCTAGCACTGATTGTGAACCCATTCACATTGCTGCTGACTATAGAACATTGTTCTAGCACCGATTGTGAAGCCATTCACATTGCTGCTGACTATATAACATTGTTCTAGCACCGATTGTGAACCCATTCACATTGCTGCTGACTATGTAACATTGTTCTAGCACTGATTGTGAAGCCATTCACATTGCTACTGACTATGTAACATTGTTCTAGCACCGATTGTGAACCCATTCACATTGCTGCTGACACTATGACATTGTTCTAGCACCGATTGCGAAGCCATTCACATTGCTCCTGACTATATGACATTGTTCCAGCACTGATTGTGAAGCCATTCACATTGCTGCTGACTATATAACATTGTTCTAGCACTGATTGTGAACCCATTCACATTGCTGCTGACTATATAACATTGTTCTAGCACCGATTGTGAAGCCATTCACATTGCTGCTGACACTATGACATTGTTCTAGCACCGATTGTGAAGCCATTCACATTGATGCTGACTATATGACATTGTTCTAGCACTGATTGTGAAGCCATTCACATTGCTGCTGACTATATAACATTGTTCTAGCACTGATTGTGAACCCATTCACATTGCTGCTGACTATATAACATTGTTCTAGCACTGATTCTGAACCCATTCACATTGCTGCTGACTATATAACATTGTTCTAGCACTGATTGTGAAGCCATTCACATTGCTGCTGACTATATGACATTGTTCTAGCACTGATTTTGAAGCCATTCACATTGCTGCTGACTATATAACATTGTTCTAGCACCGATTGTGAAGCCATTCACATTGCTGCTGACTATATAACATTGTTCTAGCACTGATTGTGAAGCCATTCACATTTCTGCTGATCATATAACATTGTTCTAGCACTGATTGTGAACCCATTCACATTGCTGCTGACTGTATAACATTGTTCTAGCACTGATTGTGAACCCATTCACATTGCTGCTGACTATATAACATTGTTCTAGCACTGATTGTGAAGCCATTCACATTGCTGCTGACTATAGAACATTGTTCTAACACTGATTGTGAAGCCACTCACATTGCTGCTGACTATGTAACATTGTTCTAGCACTGATTGTGAACTCATTCACACTGCTGCTGACTATATGACATTGTTCTTGCACTGATTGTGAACCCATCCACATTGCTGCTGACTATAGAACATTGTTCTAGCACTGATTGTGAAGCCATTCACATTGCTGCTGACTATATAACATTGTTCTAGCACTGATTGTGAAGCCATTCACATTGCTGCTGACTATAGAACATTGTTCTAACACTGATTGTGAAGCCACTCACATTGCTGCTGACTATGTAACATTGTTCTAGCACTGATTGTGAACTCATTCACACTGCTGCTGACTATATGACATTGTTCTTGCACTGATTGTGAACCCATCACATTGCTGCTGACTATAGAACATTGTTCTAGCACTGATTGTGAAGCCATTCACATTGCTGCTGACTATATAACATTGTTCTAGCACTGATTGTGAACCCATTCACATTGCTGCTGACTATATAACATTGTTCTAACACTGATTGTGAAGCCATTCACATTGCTGCTGACTATATAACATTGTTCTATCACTGATTGTGAACCCATTGACATTGCTGCTGACTATGTAACATTGTTCTAGCACTGACTGTGAACCCATTCACATTGCTGCTGACTATATAACATTGTTCTAGCACTGATTGTGAATCCATTCACATTGCTGCTGACTATATAACATTGTTCTAGCACTGATTGTGAACCCATTCACATTGCTGCTGACTATATAACATTGTTCTAGCTCTGATTGTGAACCCATTCACATTGCTGCTGACTATATAACATTGTTCTAGCACTGATTGTGAACCCATTCACATTGCTGCTGACTATATGACATTGTTCTAGCACTGATTGTGAAGCCATTCACATTGCTGCTGACTATATGACATTGTTCTAGCACTGACTGCGAAGCCACTCACATTGCTGCTGACTATATAACATTGTTCTAGCACTGATTGTGAACCCATTCACATTGCTGCTGACTATATAACATTGTTCTAGCACTGACTGTGAACCCATCCACATTGTTGCTGACTATATAACATTGTTCTAGCACTGATTGTGAACCCATCCACATTGCTGCTGACTATATAACATTGTTCTAGCACTGACTGTGAAGCCACTCACATTGCTGCTGACTATATAACATTGTTCTAGCACTGATTGTGAAGCCATTCACATTGCTGCTGACTATATCACATTGTTCTAGCACTGATTGTGAACCCATTCACATTGCTGCTGACTATAGAACATTGTTCTAGCACCGATTGTGAAGCCATTCACATTGCTGCTGACTATATAACATTGTTCTAGCACCGATTGTGAACCCATTCACATTGCTGCTGACTATGTAACATTGTTCTAGCACTGATTGTGAAGCCATTCACATTGCTACTGACTATGTAACATTGTTCTAGCACCGATTGTGAACCCATTTACATTGCTGCTGACACTATGACATTGTTCTAGCACCGATTGCGAAGCCATTCACATTGCTCCTGACTATATGACATTGTTCCAGCACTGATTGTGAAGCCATTCACATTGCTGCTGACTATATAACATTGTTCTAGCACTGATTGTGAACCCATTCACATTGCTGCTGACTATATAACATTGTTCTAGCACCGATTGTGAAGCCATTCACATTGCTGCTGACACTATGACATTGTTCTAGCACCGATTGTGAAGCCATTCACATTGCTGCTGACTATATGACATTGTTCTAGCACTGATTGTGAAGCCATTCACATTGCTGCTGACTATATAACATTGTTCTAGCACTGATTGTGAACCCATTCACATTGCTGCTGACTATATAACATTGTTCTAGCACTGATTGTGAACCCATTCACATTGCTGCTGACTATATAACATTGTTCTAGCACTGATTGTGAACCCATTCACATTGCTGCTGACTATATGACATTGTTCTAGCACTGATTGTGAAGCCATTCACATTGCTGCTGACTATATAACATTGTTCTAGCACTGATTGTGAACCCATTCACATTGCTGCTGACTATATAACATTGTTCTAGCACTGATTCTGAACCCATTCACATTGCTGCTGACTATATAACATTGTTCTAGCACTGATTGTGAAGCCATTCACATTGCTGCTGACTATATGACATTGTTCTAGCACTGATTTTGAAGCCATTCACATTGCTGCTGACTATATAACATTGTTCTAGCACCGATTGTGAAGCCATTCACATTGCTGCTGACTATATAACATTGTTCTAGCACTGATTGTGAAGCCATTCACATTGCTGCTGACTATATAACATTGTTCTAGCACTGATTGTGAACCCATTCACATTGCTGCTGACTGTATAACATTGTTCTAGCACTGATTGTGAACTCATTCACACTGCTGCTGACTATATGACATTGTTCTTGCACTGATTGTGAACCCATCCACATTGCTGCTGACTATAGAACATTGTTCTAGCACTGATTGTGAAGCCATTCACATTGCTGCTGACTATATAACATTGTTCTAGCACTGATTGTGAACCCATTCACATTGCTGCTGACTATATAACATTGTTCTAACACTGATTGTGAAGCCATTCACATTGCTGCTGACTATATAACATTGCTCTAGCACTGACTGTCAACCCATTCACATTGCTGCTGACTATATAACATTGTTCTAGCACTGATTGTGAAACCGTTCACATTGCTGCTGACTATATAACATTGTTCTAGCACTGATTGTGAACCCATTCACATTGCTGCTGACTATATAACATTGTTCTAGCTCTGATTGTGAACCCATTCACATTGCTGCTGACTATATAATATTGTTCTAGCACTGATTGTGAACCCATCCACATTGCTGCTGACTATATAACATTGTTCTAGCTCTGATTGTGAAGCCATTCACATTGCTGCTGACTATAGAACATTGTTCTAGCACTGATTGTGAAGCCATTCACATTGCTGCTGACTATATAACATTGTTCTAGCACTGATTGTGAACCCATTCACATTGCTGCTGACTATATAACATTGTTCTAGCACTGATTGTGAAGCCATTCACATTGCTGCTGACTATATGACATTGTTCTAGCACTGATTGTGAAGCCATTCACATTGCTGCTGACTATATAACATTGTTCTAGCACTGATTGTGAACCCATTCACATTGCTGCTGACTATATAACATTGTTCTAGCTCTGATTGTGAAGCCATTCACATTGCTGCTGACTATAGAACATTGTTCTAGCACTGATTGTGAAGCCATTCACATTGCTGCTGACTATATAACATTGTTCTAGCACTGATTGTGAACCCATTCACATTGCTGCTGACTATATAACATTGTTCTAGCACTGATTGTGAAGCCATTCACATTGCTGCTGACTATATGACATTGTTCTAGCACTGATTTTGAAGCCATTCACATTGCTGCTGACTATATAACATTGTTCTAGCACCGATTGTGAAGCCATTCACATTGCTGCTGACTATATAACATGGTTCTAGCACTGATTGTGAAGCCATTCACATTGCTGCTGACTATGTAACATTGTTCTAGCACTGATTGTGAACCCATTCACATTGCTGCTGACTATATAACATGGTTCTAGCACTGATTGTGAACCCATTCACATTGCTGCTGACTATATAACATTGTTCTAACACTGATTGTGAAGCCATTCACATTGCTGCTGACTATATGACATTGTTCTAGCACTGATTGTGAAGCTATTCACATTGCTGCTGACTATATAACATTGTTCTAGCACTGATTGTGAACCCATTCACATTGCTGCTGACTATAGAACATTGTTCTAGCACTGATTGTGAACCCATTCACATTCCTGCTGACTATATAACATTGTTCTAGCACTGATTGTGAACCCATTCACATTCCTGCTGACTATACAACATTGTTCTAGCACTGATTGTGAACCCATTCACATTGCTGCTGACTATAGAACATTGTTCTAGCACTGATTGTGAACCCATACACATTGCTGCTGACTATGTAACATTGTTCTAGCACTGATTGTGAACCCATTCACATTGCTGCTGACTATAGAACATTGTTCTAGCACTGATTGTGAACCCATTCACATTGCCGCTGACTATGTAACATTGTTCTAGCACTGATTGTGAACCCATTCACATTGCTGCTGACTATAGAACATTGTTCTAGCACTGATTGTGAACCCATTCACATTGCTGCTGACTATGTAACATTGTTCTAGCACTGATTGTGAACCCATTCACATTGCTGCTGACTATAGAACATTGTTCTAGCACTGATTGTGAACCCATTCACATTGCTGCTGACTATGTAACATTGTTCTAGCACTGATTGTGAACCCATTCACATTGCTGCTGACTATGTAACATTGTTCTAGCACTGATTTTGAACCCATTCACATTGCTGATGACTATAGAACATTGTTCTAGCACTGATTGTGAACCCATTCACATTGCTGCTGACTATATAACATAGTTCTAGCTCTGATTGTGAACCCATTCACATTGCTGCTGACTATAGAACATTGTTCTAGCACTGATTGTGAACCCATTCACATTGCTGCTGACTATATAACATTGTTCTAGCACTGATTGTGAACCCATTCACATTGCTGCTGACTATAGAACATTGTTCTAGCACTGATTGTGAACCCATTCACATTGCTGCTGACTATATAACATTGTTCTAGCACTGATTGTGAAGCCATTCACATTGCTGCTGACTATAGAACATTGTTCTAGCACTGATTGTGAACCCATTCACATTGCTGCTGACTATATAACATTGTTCTAGCATTGATTATGAACCCATTCACATTGCTGCTGACTATAGAACATTGTTGTAGCACTGATTGTGAAGCCATTCACATTGCTGCTGACTGTATAACATTGTTCTAGCACCGATTGTGAACCCATTCACATTTCTACTGACTATATAACATTGTTCTAGTGCTGATTGTGAAGCCATTCACATTGCTGATGACTATATAACATTGTTCCAGGGTTTCATACACGTCGTGTTTTGCCACCGGTATTCGGTGGCAAAATTGGGCTAAAAACTCAATTCATGCCGTAAAAACTGAAGTTTATATGTTTAGTGAGGAAAATATTCAATTTTTGAACTGAAAACTCAATTCCGGTAAAAGCTAGAATACGTAATTCAAGCAAAGAATGACGAAAAAACAGACGTCGACTCTCGCCAAATTCAGCCGAAAATCAGTCTTCGGACATTTCCGTTTCCGACTTCACGTTGGTCAGTGAATCGATTCTGAAATATTCCTCGGAATACTCGCACTGCGACGTGAGAGTCTTCCGAGTCTATACAGCTAGTAGTGACAATTTCTCGGTGATAGTCAGGAAATATCGGCCCGAAAATATTGCACGTCGACCTCCGCTCAGACAATGCAGATTATCTTTTTTTCCATCTTCCCCCGCACTTCCGACGCATCACACCGGAATCTAAACGGGAAGTACATGAAGCAGCAGTATCGCAGGTACATGTAGTCCGAGGAATATATCGGTTGTCGACCTCCGGCACAAGATCGGATCACAAGCTCTTCTCTCGCTGACACTGCATAATTTCCAAATTCATCGTTGAGTGAAAGCAACTTCTAAAAGTTTGCCAAGGGAGAATGATAGATCTTTATATGAGATATTATCAACATTAATAGCTTAATCCTGCTGTATATTCTCGAAAATGTAGGGAGGATTTAGGCAAGTTGACCATTATTTTCTCGCACCAACGCACGTGTCACACCAACACACGCGCTGTTGTTGTTGTAAAGTTCACTGAACGGAGTTGTAATAAATTGATCGGAGTAATTTTGGCTGCAAGATTATAAAACTAAACTGGACAAACTGTCAATTCAGGAATCATAAATGGAATGAATAAAATCCAAGAGATAAACTCATTAACAGTCGGTGGGTGAAACCACTCTGTTCACTTCAACTCGAAGCTTTCATTCATAATTTCAAGTAAATGTCACAGGGGCTAATTCTCAGGGAAATTATTATTTATACTGGTTTACTGATTTCAAATAGTGACCTGAAAAATAATTTGATGACAATGGTGGGATATTTTTCAGCAAGTCTTGCATATTAAAGTTTTTTTATAGAGTGATAATTTTCTGTATTTGTGTGTTAAATGTTGCACTGTGACGAGTATTTTTTGTTGACATCCACAATCTGACATTAGATTGCAAGATCGTGGTCAATCAAGAACATAAAAATGATCATATTAAATTATCGGTTTATTTATTTTCGCAATTCAAATACACAGCGGTATTGACAGGCTCCATTGCTCATCATATAGATTATTTTAATACATTCCTTATGGTGGTTGCAAACTTACAAATAAACTCAATACAAGTCTGTCGGTCGGCGACAAAAATGTAAAAATACTCAATACAGGCGAAAAAAATACTGAATTTTCAGTATCCGGTGGCAAAAATTTGGACTTCTATGAAACCCTGTGTTCTAGCACTGATTGTGAAGCCATTCACATTGCTGCTGACTATATAACATTGTTCTAGCACTGATTGTGAACCCATCCCCATTGCTGCTGACTATATAACATTGTTCTAGCACTGATTGTGAACCCATTCACATTGCTGCTGACTACATAACATTGTTCTAGCACTGATTGTGAAGCCATTCACATTGCTGTTGACTACATAACATTGTTCTAGCACTGATTGTGAAGCCATTCACATTGCTGCTGACTATATAACATTATTCTAGCACTGATTGTGAACCCATTCACATTGCTGCTGACTATGTAACATTGTTCTAGCACTGATTGTGAAGCCATTCACATTGCTGCTGACTATAGAACATTGTTCTAGCACTGATTGTGAACCCATTCACATTGCTGCTGACTATAGAACATTGTTCTAGCACTGATTGTGAACCCATTCACATTGCTGCTGACTATATAACATAGTTCTAGCTCTGATTGTGAACCCATTCACATTGCTGCTGACTATAGAACATTGTTCTAGCACTGATTGTGAACCCATTCACATTGCTGCTGACTATAGAACATTGTTCTAGCACTGATTGTGAACCCATTCACATTGCTGCTGACTATATAACATTGTTCTAGCACTGATTGTGAACCCATTCACATTGCTGCTGACTATATGACATTGTTCTAGCACTGATTGTGAAGCCATTCACATTGCTGCTGACTATAGAACATTGTTCTAGCACTGATTGTGAAGCCATTCACATTGCTGCAGACTGTATAACATTGTTCTAGCACCGATTGTGAACCCATTCACATTTCTGCTGACTATATAACATTGTTCTAGCGCTGATTGTGAAGCCATTCACATTGCTGCTGACTATATAACATTGTTCTAGCACTGATTGTGAACCCATTCACATTGCTGCTGACTATATAACATAGTTCTAGCTCTGATTGTGAACCCATTCACATTGCTGCTGACTATATAACATTGTTCTAGCACTGATTGTGAAGCCATTCACATTGCTGC
Source organism: Hanleya hanleyi (assembly GCA_036873755.1). NCBI lineage: Eukaryota > Metazoa > Mollusca > Polyplacophora > Lepidopleurida > Hanleyidae > Hanleya > Hanleya hanleyi. The sequence continues at coordinate 152,066 of JAVTVY010048986.1, read as the reverse complement.
TGACTATAGAACATTGTTCTAGCACTGATTGTGAAGCCATTCACATTGCTGCTGACTATATAACATTGTTCTAGCACTGATTGTGAACCCATTCACATTGCTGCTGACTATAGAACATTGTTCTAGCACTGATTGTGAAGCCATTCACATTGCTGCAGACTGTATAACATTGTTCTAGCACCGATTGTGAACCCATTCACATTTCTGCTGACTATATAACATTGTTCTAGCGCTGATTGTGAAGCCATTCACATTGCTGCTGACTATATAACATTGTTCTAGCACTGATTGTGAACCCATCCACATTGCTGCTGACTATATAACATTGTTCTAGCACTGATTGTGAACCCATCCACATTGCTGCTGACTACATAACATTGTTCTAGCACTGTTGTGAAGCCATTCACATTGCTGCTGACTACATAACATTGTTCTAGCACTGATTGTGAAGCCATTCACATTGCTGCTGACTATATAACATTGTTCAAGCACTGATTGTCAGCATGAAGAATATTGATAGGTCAATGGTTGGTATTGAATGATGGTATTGGTGCATGTGAAATGGTTTGTGGGGAATAACTGTATACATGGTCTATATGAAACTGTTCGGGTAGAGCGGGCCCTCGGTGGCCGAGTGGTCTAAGGCGCTTCGCTGGTGACCGCTAGCCTCACACCGCTGAACCGGCACGGGTTCGAGCCCAGCTGGTCCGTGTGTGAAAGTTTGTCAGTTACTTGCCGAAGGGCGGTGGTTCTCTCCGGGTACTCCGGCTTCCTCCACCAACCAAACTGACTGTCACCATATGAGTGAAACAAACTTGAGTGTGACATTAAGTTACAGCTTATAGCGTTGGACACACCGGTTCTCGTCAGATCACTGAAGTTAAGCAACGTTAAGCTCGGTCAATACTTGGATGGGTGACCGGTGCTGTACTGGCTGGGCTGATCAGTGTCCAGGGTAATAGGTACTGTGAGCACTCTCGTGTTCTGGCACATGTAGGCACCGTCGTGATATGACTGAAACAAGGTTGAAAATGACGTTAAACCCTTCTACTCACTCACTCACTCCCTGTTCGGGTATAATGTATGGGCATAGCTGTATTGTGTAGCATGTACAATTGCAGCAGCACTGCTCATCACAAATATCATGTAAGGTTTCTCTAATCAATACAGTTTACCAGGCCTGGCCATATAAGCTGAGCGATCGCTCGCGCCCACACATGCCCATGTCGTTTCAGGCAACTGATTTATGACTGATCCAAAAGTTCAAAATTTTGTTAATGACGGGCCATTTCGACCACTCGAAAATGTATCTCTGGAGCCCGCTTCCACTTTCAATACCAAGCAGGAAGTGAGATATTGGGTCATGCGCATATACTTCAGCCATTGCTATGACTATGTGTCTTCGAGGCACCATGTTGGCGAGAAGACAGGCGAAGATGTTTCTGCATCATCTAATTTTATTTTATTCCCTATGGCTGCATCTATCGAAAATGTCAAAGCTAAGGGAAGCAAGGTCGAAATGAAGAATTTTTTAAACTGGGGACCTGCGGTATCCAACGTTGGATATAAAGTAGACACTGAAGTCGGCAAACAGCACGTGACAAAAAACAACAGCATTTGTTCATTTATTTGGTAAAAATTCTCCCACAACTGCCTTTAGGCGAGCAATTTTGAGGTGAGCAATTTGCTCGCCCCAAGGGATCCAGGAGACTGTTACATCTCTCCTCCAAATATTCCTCATGACCAGGCCTGATTTACATGTACCATTGCTTACCTGGTCAAATTCTCTTTTACTGTTCACAATATAAACTGTCCAAGTATTCCTACTGCTGACATGCATTTTGCCAGGTGTTCTCTATCATATTTTTACGGGGCTATGTAGACCCGTAGGGACTAATGGTCCGGTATTGTAGCGAGGAAAAACTTGAGCACATTTGGTACCGTTGCCAGGGTGACTGCTTTAGGCTTTGAGAGGAAGAGCAGAAGAAAAAAGTCCTCAAGTTATTCAGCTACTGCAGATAGTTTGGTCAACTATTTTGGCTAGATTTTGTTTCACCTGGTCTATATTTAGTGAAGTTAAATATTTTCTGCTATTCTTATATATGTTCATATGTCATTTTCACAGAGATTTCCTGCTTTAGAGCATGAATACAAAATGGATACTATTCAGAGGTTGACTTAGAGAGTTTTCCTGAAAGGATGTCATAAATCGCTGGTTGATAAAAACTTTATTTAGAACACTTAACATATACAGAAGAAAATAGTTTAAGGCAGACTTATATGTTTGCCATGTTGGCAAGAAATTCTAATTTTCTAGGCTTCCATTCTTGCAGAAATTGTATACAGGGTATGTAACTTTGGGACTAACACACAAGCATCCCCTCCACCAGACCCTCTATACCATTTAGAGCATAGACACATGCATGACCTAGGTCAATGGCTTGATTCACTTACATGTAGCTGATAGGGTCAATTGATAGGGTCAAACTCCAAGTCATTATGTTTAGATAGCAGTAAGCTACATGTACAAGTCTGCATACAACCATTGTGATAATTTATAACCTTCCAAACTAGAGGTGTACTTAGGCAGGAGGAGGTACATGTAAATAATATGATGCCATGAGAGGATACATCCCAGCATAGATCAAGTCCATCTAACCATGAGGATTTTACATTGTATCTCAATATTCATCTTTTGTCATTTACTGCTGAAGGATATGCTTTCTATAATCTGAAAAAAAAGTAAAAATATTTTACAAATATTGGTAACATGCAGAGAAGACATTATTTATCATTTCATCAGGTTGGTTTCATAATAAATGTCTGTCCCATCGGTCACAAGTTATTTTTTTAAATATATATATGTGTACAATTACACTAAATGCACTAGAGATCTTTATTGAGAGAAATATGTGAGACTACAAATTGTATGGCTCTTCGCCATGGAACTGAACATCAAAGAGTTAGTGGAATTATTCCAACAGCCTATTTTACATTTAAATAGCCCCGTTTCAGTGCCTAAGGCTATAGTTATCTGTCTGTATTATGTAAATCCTTCTTGTATTGATACACACAGAAAGCTGGTAAACTGTCTGGTCATATGCCAGAGGTGATCCTGAACAACTTTAACACTCGGCTGGGTCATTCTGTTGGTCGGATGTTTGCCTCTCTCTTCCCTCATGATCCAGAGTTCCAGGGCAGGAGAGCCATTACCTTCCACAACCAAAGAGATTTTATATTCTTCAGACACCACAGGTAAACCTTGTATGTACATAATCTATAACAATGTATCTGGGCAAGGTAGTAGATATGTCCTGCTATATAGCACATTGGCCTGCTGTTCTGCATGTTCCAGAGAAAGGACCGTTAATCAGACCAGATCATCAATCACATCATCAGGTCTACATGTTCCAGAGAAAGGTTCGTTAATCAGACCAGATCATCAATCACATCATCAGGTCTACATGTTCCAGAGAACGGTTCGTATCAGACCAGATCATCAATCACATCATCAGGTCTACATGTTCCAGAGAAAGGTTCGTTAATCAGACCAGATCATCAATCACATCATCAGGTCTACATGTTCCAGAGAAAGGTTCGTTAATCAGACCAGATCATCAATCACATCATCAGGTCTACATGTTCCAGAGAAAGGTTCGTTAATCAGACCAGATCATCAATCACATCAGCAGGTCTACATGTTCCAGAGAAAGGTTCGTTAATCAGACCAGATCATCAATCACATCATCAGGTCTACATGTTCCAGAGAAAGGTTCGTTAATCAGACCAGATCATCAATCACATCATCAGGTCTACATGTTCCAGAGAAAGGTTCGTTAATCAGACCAGATCATCAATCACATCATCAGGTACATGTTCCAGAGAAAGGTTCGTTAATCAGACCAGATCATCAATCACATCATCAGGTCTACATGTTCCAGAGAAAGGTTCGTTAATCAGACCAGATCATCAATCACATCATCAGGTACATGTTCCAGAGAAAGGTTCGTTAATCAGACCATATCATCAATCACATCATCAGGTCTACATGTTCCAGAGAAAGGTCCGTTAATCAGACCAGATCATCAATCACATCATCAGGTCTACATGTTCCAGAGAAAGGTTCGTTAATCAGACCAGATCATCAATCACATCATCAGGTACATGTTCCAGAGAAAGGTTCGTTAATCAGACCAGATCATCAATCACATCATCAGGTCTACATGTTCCAGAGAAAGGTCCGTTAATCAGACCAGATCATCAATCACATCATCAGGTCTACATGTTCCAGAGAAAGGTTCGTTAATCAGACCAGATCATCAATCACATCATCAGGTACATGTTCCAGAGAAAGGTTCGTTAATCAGACCAGATCATCAATCACATCATCAGGTCTACATGTTCCAGAGAAAGGTTCGTTAATCAGACCAGATCATCAATCACATCATCAGGTACATGTTCCAGAGAAAGGTTCGTTAATCAGACCAGATCATCAATCACATCATCAGGTCTACATGTTCCAGAGAAAGGTTCGTTAATCAGACCAGATCATCAATCACATCATCAGGTCTACATGTTCCAGAGAAAGGACCGTTAATCAGACCAGATCATCAATCACATCATCACGTCTCCCAATACAACGTCTTACTACAGATTTCCATTTCCTTCAGCATGGTACATGTAGATTTCACAAACATTATGTATTGTGTTGTCAATCATTTTTGATAGTCTGATTTACATCATTGAATTGACAGCGGCAAAAGTAATTCACCACAAGATATACATCTGACATGCAGCTTTATATAGGTTGATATATAAAACAAGACAGGTACTGACCGGTCATGCAACTATGTACCATGTCCAATGTTTAATACTGTACATCACTAAAATTCTGCCTTCATTATCAGCATGATCCCTTTGACTTCTCCTGTTTTGCTTTGGAGTGTAGTCAGATTAATATCATATCTGTAGATACATGTTATATCAAGTTTTCATCAGGCAATGTCAGGAGATATTCCGATTTGCAGATACATGTTTATTTTAATATTTCATCAGAGATATTCCTATTTGCAGATACATTTTTATTTTACTATTTCATCAGGAGATATTCCTATTTGCAGATACATGTTTATTTTAATATTTCATCAGAGATATTCCTATTTGCAGATACTTTTTTATTTTACTATTTCATCAGGAGATATTCCGATTTGCAGATACACGTTTATTTTAATATTTCATCAGAGATATTCCTATTTGCAGATACATTTTTACCCCTCGGGCAAATTTTGCCCGAAGGGTATTGTCAGCGTCGTCTGTCCGTCTGTCTGTCCATCTTTCTTGTGAACACGATATCTCAAGAAGAATTATAGCCAGGCATTGTAAATTCATACCACAAATGTATCGGGTGAAGAATCCGAAGCCTATTAAAAAGGACTAACCTTGACCTATTTTATCAAGGTCAAATTATAGTATTTGCTGTATTTTTTGAAGGATTGAAGTTAGGATCTCCAAATTCATATTACTTATGCAACTGGTGATTGACTAGAAGCCTACCCCAGTTGACTGACCTTGACCTATTTTTTATAGGTCATATACTGTTTATTATAATATAAAATGAAGAAATAAAGCTAGGCTTTCCAAATTAATACAATGTATACATCTGGCGAAGGTCCAGAGGTGTACTGAAGATGACTGACCTTGACCTAGTTTATCAAGGTCAAATTACAGTATTTGCTATATTTTTTGAAGGATTGAAGCTAGGGCCTCCAAATTGATATTACTTATGCAACTGGTGATTGACTAGAAGCCTATCCCAGTTGACTGACCGTGACCTATTTTTTCAAGGTCATATTTTGTTTATTATGGTGTAACATGAAGAAATATACCTAGGCTTTCCAAATTGATTCTATGTATACATCTGGCAAAGGTCCAGAGGTGTACTGAAGATGACTGACCTTGGCCTATTTTATCAAGGTCAAATTTTAGTATTTGCTATATTTTTTGAAGGATTAAAGCTAGGGTCTCCAAATTCATAATATGTATGCAACTCGTGATTGACTAGAAGCCTCTCCCAGTTGACTGACCTTGACCTATTTTTTAGCGGTCATATACTGTTTATTATGATATAACATGAAGAAATAAAGCTAGGCTTTCCACATTAATACTATGTATACATCTGGCGAAGGTCCAGAGGTGTACTGAAGAAGACTGACCTTGACCTATTTTATCAAGGTCAAATTTTAGTATTTCTAAATTTTTTGAAGGATTGAAGCTAGGGTCTCTAAATTCATATTAGTTATGCAACTGGTGATTGACTAGAAGCCTATCCCAGTTGACTGACCTTGACCTATTTTTCAAGGTCATATGCTGTGTATTATGGTCTAACATGAAATATATCTAGGCTTTCCAATTTAATACTGTGTGTACATCTGGCAAAGGTCCATAGGTGTACTGAAGATGACTGACCTTGACCTATTTTATCAAGGTCAAATTTTAGTATTTGCTATATTTTTTGAAGGATTAAATCTAGGTCTCCAAATTCATATTATGTGTGCAACTCGTGATTGACTAGAAGCCTACCCCAGTTGACTGACCTTGACCTATTTATATATACTGTTTATTATGATATAACATTGAGGAATAAAGCTAGGCTTTCCAAATTAATACTATGTGTACATCTGGTGATGCTCCAAAGGTGTGCTGAAGATGACTGACCTTGACCTATTTTATCCTTGACCTATTTTATCCAGGTCAGATTCTATTTAGTACAATATTCCATGAAAGATTTACGTTGTCCAAATTTATACCACTTATGGCTGGACCTGAAGTCTATTGAAGAATATCACTGACCTTGACCTATTTTTAAAAGGTCAAATTCTATATGTTAAGCCTAAGCTCTCCAAATTCCTGTTCCTTATGCAATTAAATTAGAATTGACTTGAAATTGTTTGAAGATGACTGACCTTGATCTATATTTCCAAGATAAAATTACTTTATTGATTATAAGCTTTTTAGAAGAACATATTTAGAGCTAAGAATTCGGTCGATCATGCTCTACCAGAACCTCAGGCCTTGGCAAAAGCGATCTACAGCCAACCCTACCAGATCACATTTTTGTTAATCTAGTTCTAAAAATACACTGATGATATTATAGAATGCATGAGTGAGTGAATATGATTTAACGTCGCTTTCAACTATATTTCAGTCATATCACGACGTTGGGTCCTATTCCTTTTCACATCCGGGAACCCCACGGGTGCCTCAGTTATTCGCCTCTTACGACAAGCTCTCTGAGGAGCTGAGGCATATTCTTACCATGGCCTGCAGTGTGCACAACGACATCCCAGGTCAATCCCCACGGGGCTACAATGCATGATTGCTGGGTGTAAACAATAACTGATAGCCGAGGGGTATTGAAGCCCAATGGGCTATTTTTATTTTACTATTTCATCAGGAGATATTCCGATTTGCAGATACATGTTTATTTTAATATTTCATCAGAGATATTCCTATTTGCAGATACATTTTTCTTTTACTATTTCATCAGGAGATATTCCTATTTGCAGATACATGTTTATTTTAATATTTCATCAGAGATATTCCTATTTGCAGATACATGTTTAGAAATGCAAAGAGAGTTGGACTCCAGGAACTTGGGCCCAGATTTACATTAAAACTACGATCTTTACAGAAAGGAACATTCGATTCCAAATATGGGGAGTATGAATGGGTGCACAAGGTAAACTATTTCAACTTAATTTTGATGGTGGTATTATTGAGGTTTTACTTCATCAAAGTCTATTTATACCAGATATTTAAATTTTTGTTTATATCAGATATTTTAGTTTTCAATACCTGTGTAACTGTAGGCATACTGAACCAAGTACTGAACATCATGAATCTCAACAAAATCTTGAGATATTTTCATTACTTTGACTGAGATTAACTGCTTACTCTGTAAAAGACCAGTAGGCTGAAAGACATTCTGTCATGTATGTGTTTACTTTGGCCATCAATGCATCTGTCACATCTGACATGCATGATCAACTTATCCACAGTTTAACTGGGTGTCCTTGAAATGTTCATGAGCTACCAAGCATTCTTTGCACATGCGAACCTCCTATGTGCATTGTCAGATTTGGACTTTCCCAATTCATCTTCAAAATGAATGATATTATATAACTAGTTAAATTATAGCTATTCAATTGTGCTCCATGATTCTCTAAGTCGTTAGTTTTCTACTGTGTTGATTCTTTATCTACAATCTTATGTTCTTCTTGGATCAGGATCAGAGGGCATTCCAATTTGATGAATAACGGACCAGAAACAGATTCTCTAACTGGATCTGACCCACTCCCTATCTCGAGTCTATTCCCCCTATCTCCAGTCTATTCCCCCTATCTCCAGTCTATTCCCCCTATCTCCAGTCTATTCCCCCTATCTCCAGTCTATTCCCCCTATCTCCAGTCTATTCCCCCTATCTCCAGTCTATTCCGGTATGAATTTCTGCAGAATTCTGTAACCTGAGCCGGGGAGTGCCAATGACATGAAATCAAATTTCAACTTGAATCATTTCATCTTGACAACCAATCCACAGTGGAAAAGGTCCCGATGTGTTATTGCTTGAATCACTGTCATTTGACGTCGAAACCCTAGAGGTCCTTCCTATGCAACTTAGTTCGGATATTGTTTTCGAAATTTGTCACGTCACTGTGACTAGGTCATATATCCCAATGAGTTGTTTGTGTAAGATGATGTCTGTCCAATCATATTGTGGCATACGTTCCAATGCGATATAGACGTAAAGAGTTATGTTCATGTCGCAAGGTCAACAATGGCTATGAGATTGGAAGGAGGTGAGATCCAGTTGGAGAATCGGTTTCAGGATCTGTTTTTAATCAGATAGAGGGCATTCAAATGCAATATCTGTTGTAGATAAGATACATCTGCACCATTGATTGCACGTATCTGATGCTGTTCTACTGTTCATTGTATCATGTTTGACAGTTTGAACAACCAACTTTCATCACACATACACTTGTATAATCTATTCTGTACTGTTTCTTTCCAGCGTCATGAAATGGAAACCAGCCGCAGAAAATTCTTCTTGTGATATTTGTCCATGCCCTCCATGCAGACCTAATAGACTGTTATGGAGAAATAAGAGCTAACTGTCTCTGACAATGGAGACTGAGGACATGTGTGACAATGGAGACAAAGGGACAGGTGTAATAATGGAGACTGGGGACAGCTGTGACAATGGGGACTGGGGACAACTGTGACAATGGAGACTGGGGACAGGTGTGACAATGGAGACTGGAGACAAGTGTGACAATGGAGACCAGTGTGGCAATGAAGACTGGGGACAGGTGTGACAATGGAGACCAGTGTGGCAATGAAGACTGGGGACAGGTGCAGTGATAACAATACGTGGACAGGTTGGAGCTGTATTATTTCTCCAATGGCTGCTGATCAATAAGGGAAACCCTTACATTGAACTTATGGTATATGTGTCGCTTCATTGATCACATTCCACTGAATATTCCAACCTTGTTAAAGACATTTTGAGTACATTTCAATTGCCAATGAGGGACATCTTCAGTAAGGTGGACTAGTGCTCATTTATGGCAAAGATATCTGCCAGATATCCTGACACAATTGAATATAATAAATTGAATGGTGAGTGAATTGTGAATGCTTTCGTATGTTTTATATGCCCGACACATCATCTGATGATGATTTTCATTCGTCCATATGCCCGCATTGTTTTCAGTGCATCTCTTAGAGTTTTCGTTCTAAAGTCTAAATTTTTAGTGACTGGATATGTTGGGAAGAGACAATGTGTCACATACCAAATTTGAGGTCAGAGGTCAAAGTCACTGTGACCCGAAAACCAGGAAATCATTGAAATTCAATTTCTCTATTTTTAGAGTGAATACATTGGGAAAGGTGATATGTCTATTCCAAAATTGATGTCTTAAATAAAGGTCCAAGATCAAGGTTACTTTGAATGCAAACATCCATGCTATAACTCCAGTTCACACATGTGGATTGTAAGCAAACATCCTCAGTTTAAATCAATTCAAATACCTCAAGCTTGTCACAAACAATGTAATACCTCAAGCTTGTCACAAACAGTATAATACCTCAAGCTTGTCACAAACAGTATAATACCTCAAGCTTGTCACAAACAGTATAATACCTCAAGCTTGTCACAAGCAGTCTAATACCTCAAGCTTGTCACAAACAGTATAATATCTCAAGCTTGTCACAAACAATCTAATACCTCAAGCTTGTCACAAACAATCTGATACCTCAAGCTTGTCACAAACAATCTGATACCTCAAGCTTGTCACAAACAGTCTAATACCTCAAGCTTGTCACAAACAGTCTGATACCTCAAGCTCGTCACAAACCGTCTAATACCTCAAGCTTGTCACAAACAGTATAATACCCTCAAGCTTGTCACAAACATTCTAGTGCCTCAAGCTTAATTGTCAGTCTAATACCTCAAGCTTGTCACAAACAATCTAATACCTCAAGCTTGTCACAAACAGTATAATACCTCGACCTTGTCACAAACAGTCGAATATCTCCAGCTTGTCACAAACAAAAAGTCTACACCCATCAAAAGGTGGATGTATTATGTGACGGCTATTGTTATGTCAGCTTTTACCGTAACAGAAAGACATGTGAAGCCAAGGATTAACAATCAAATATTTATTTACAATACTAAAATCATATACAATTTAAGTAAGGTTAATACAACAAATAGATATGTGAAATATAGTCCTACTGTTCAATGCTGTACTGGTGTACACTTTACAGTCCTTGTTGACGCGCACAAATCACTCTTCTGTATAATGGTAATCCAACACTGCTCAGTTGTACACAGTCCCCAGTAAATGTCCAATATCCGATAGATAGCCGTTAACAAATAGCGCATGTTATGCAGCAGCCAAAAGTTAATGAGTAAATAATCCAGCAGTCTATAGTTACAGGCAAAGGTAAAATCCAGATAGTAACACAGTATAACAGACCCACATAAAAGCCAGTTTGAATTCCTTTCTCAATGACTGAGTGATGCGCTATTTATACTCTATGAGGCACGCCGGATCATTCTACCAATCAAGAAGCTTCTAGAATACACATTATTAGCCCATCATCTGACCCAGATACAATTTACAATAGTCTTCCAGAAAGCTCCAAGTGGCTGACCCACATAATAGTATGTAAACAAACTTGCGTCAGCCCTATATTTGAGAAACATCCACAATGTCTAATAATAGACTACAATACCATGACACTATTACAGCTGTAAGTTATATACTGCTATATGTGAGTAAGGGCCCTAAAGCTGTGTGTACTTAGGATCCCTGCAACTCTGTGTGGGTAAGGATGTACACCTATGTGTGTGATATTTATGGAATATTAGGGATCACCCGGCTATGCCTGAATATGGTCAGTACTCTCAATGGTTGAGTAAAGTGTGAGGATTGTACAACTATCTGTGACTCGTGCCTGTGCGTATATGTCATCTGTGATGCATGGGTAGTACAGAAAGCACAGAAGCAAATGCAAAATGCATGCAAATACATGTCATGCAAATACACATACTGTATGCTGAAATCACTCCCAATACACTACACTGATGATCTGTATTTACTATTGTGGTGGTCTCTGAAACTAAATGGCTGCTCTGTAACCATGGTAACACAACAGACGCTATAACCCTTGTAGGGCAAAAAGTTTCCCCTTGGGGATATGGTGTACCACTACGCGAGTGTGCAAGTGTGCGATGATGTTTGATTGATTTGATTTGATTTTTATTTCACCATGAATAACAATGTTTAGTAAACAAAATATAATAATGGCGGGATGAAAACCCCGAGGGGTTTGTTTTATCCCAAAATAATTATATTTACAAAGATGATAATATGCGGTAATATGCGGTGAGAAAATTCAATTTTGTATAAAACAAAAATAAATTTAATTTCCAACTTCCACAGACGGCAAACAGAATAGATGTCTAATTATGTTCCAATAATAAATACGATTTTATCCTCGATTTGAATAATGAGAGCGAAACGTGAGATTTTAACTCAGAGGGTAAATTGTTCCATATTTTAGGACCCTTTATTTTAGTACTATAAAAAGATGTCGAGTAGTAAAAATCGCGATATAAATTTAATTTAGCCTGTCTAGTTGGGTACCTGTGGACAGCAGATAATTTTGAAAAATATGATCTAAAAGTGTTTGGAATTAGGTCTGTGTGATTGGAAAATTTGTCAACAAAAATTAACACCTGGTAGTCGTTTATTTGTTTTATGGACAATATTTGTAATTTTTGGAATAATGGGGCGGTATTGTCATATTTTGACGAAAATGTGATTAAACGTATAGCCTTTTTTTGTAACAGCAGCAACGGTTGAAGATGGGTAGGATAAGTATTTCCCCAAACGATATTGCAATATGATAAGTATGGATATATCAGTGAGTAGTATAGAATGAAAAGAGTTTTTCTATTCAAATTATCCTTAATATGACGAATTATTCCTATATTTCTGCTAACCTTGTTCCTTATATCCTCAATATGCGAGAGCCAGTTTAATTTGTTATTAAAAATTACTCCAAGAAATTTAAATTGGTCTACTTCTTCGATAGGGATTCCGGAAATAGATAAATCTTTGTGCTTTGGCATTTTACATTTCTTAGACGGACTTATCATAAATTTAGTTTTTTTAATATTCAGGGATAATCTGTTGCATGAAAACCAGTCGGATAGTTTATTAAGTTCCAAGGTCATAATCTCAAACAAGAGTTTCGGATCGTCATCAGCGAGAATTACTGAGGTATCATCTGCAAAAAGAATTAGTTCAACAATGCTGCTTACTGAGGACAAGTCGTTTATATAAATCAGAAAAAGAATAGGATCTAAAATAGAACCCTGTGGTACACCACATGATATTGGATTGTAGGCTGACAAGGTATCGTTATATTTTGTGCACTGAGTGCGAGATGACAAATAACTTCGAAACCAGTCATTAGAACTTCCCCTAAACCCATAATGAGCTAATTTATGCAGGAGGATATCATGGTCCACCGTGTCGAACGCTTTTGATAGATCCAGAAATGTAGTTAATGAATATTTTTTGGCCGCTCTTGCCGCTACCAATTTGTCATGAAGGGATAATACAGCTAAAAATGTTGAATGATTCCTCCGAAAACCATATTGATTGGAGCAAATTATATTGTGATTTTCTAAAAAATCTAACATCTTACTTATTACTAATTTTTCGACTATTTTACTGAAACAAGGCAAAACTGAAATAGGTCTGTAATTTTCAAATAAATATTTCTCCCCATTTTTAAACAACGGCGTCACTTTAGCTACCTTTAAAGGATCAGGTACTACACCAGATTTAAAAGACAAATTTATAATATGACATAATGGGAGACCTATTATGTTGAAAACAGATTTGAGTATAGAAGTACGCACCCCATCAATTCCGCAGGCTGAATTTTTCAAGTTACTTACAATATCGGTAATATCTTTTACTGAACAGGGTTCAAAGCTAAATTGATTTTCATAAACATTTGACAAAAAATCTTCGAAATTTCGAGAACATGTTGGAATTTTGTCTCCAAGTTTAGAGGCAATTGTACTAAAGTAATCATTGAATCCATTTGCAATTGTTAAGGGATCCGATATATCATGGTCATTGACTTTAAACGTATTTGGTAAGGAAGTATTCTTCTTGCGGTTCATAAGGTCGTTCAAGATCTTCCACGTGCCTTTGATATCACTATTGCACTGATTACATTTTTTCTCATAATATAATTTCTGAGCTAATTTTAATGTATGATTCAATTTGTTTCTATACTGCTTGTATTGGCGAGTGATTTCGGTTTTATTTGCTTTCTTATGTAGTCTATAGAGTCTATTTTTTTCGCGAATTGAGTTCAGAATGGATCGAGTTATCCATGGCTTCTTAATATATACTTTTACAGAAGTTGACGACACCATAGGAAAACATTCATTGTATACAGAAAGGAATTTGTTAGAAAATGATTCAAAAGCATTATTAACATCGTCGGACTCATTAGTGACCTCACTCCAATCTATGGTCTTTACTTTCTGTTCGAAATTTATTTTATTTTCCTCATTAAATATTCTATATGTATAAGAATGTGAAACAGGAGATACGAAGTCTAATGCCCTATTTATATGAAAGACTGGGAAATGATCGGTTATGTCAGTAAGTAGTATTCCAGACAACAAACTATCCTCATGAAAATTTTGATAAACATTGTCAATTAAAGTTGCTGACCGAGATTTTACCCTAGTCGGCTTTGTTATCTTTGGGAAAAAATAATACGATTTTAGTAATTCACTAAAATTTTTAGAAGGACCATGCGTATCTGTCTTGAATAAATCAATGTTGAAATCACCCATAAGTATGCATTTTTTATTTTCAAGTTTTAATTTGTCCAAAAGAGAGTTTAGGCTATCGTTAAAAATTACTACATTTTTTCCTGGTGGTCTGTAGATAATACCAACTGTATACGATTGCTTTCCCATTCAAGTTGAACAAATAGTGATTCATACTCTCCATCATCTTCACGATATGAAGCTTCTTCAATAATGGTACAACTTGTTATGGTATCCTTCACATATAATATTAACCCGCCACCCTTTTTCAGTCCGGTATAATTCCAGATTAGGAGACAATCACCCCATTCAGGGGACATGTTTCCTGATTAGGGAACATTTGAATTTCTCCCAGAGTGTTTCCAAATCAGGAAACAAATGAATGTTTCCATTTCAGGAAACAACAAATTTGTCTCCTTATCAGGGAACAGTTGCAGTGTTTCCTGATCAGGAGACAATCACTTTGCTCCCTATTATATACATGTCTTTAAGTGAAGATGTATTTCTGTTTGTACACTGATGAGACTCTATCAATGCAAGAAAGGTCCCGTTGTCTGCATACTATTGTATGCATTTTCACAAAATGGAGACATATAATCAATACCTACTGTTGTATTTCCTATTTGATAAAACGTTATTTATTATGTCCCCCCCCCCTCTAACTAGAGGGGGGGCATATAGCGATCGCTTTGTCCGTCCGTCTGTCTGTCTGTCCGTCTGTCCGTCCGAATTTCTTGTCCGGGCAATATCTCGGTTAATATTTGATGGACAGGATTGAAACTTGCATGGAATGTGGCCAGCGGCTCGTAGTTGTGCAGCGTAGAGGGTTTTTTTTCGAGTTCCGGTATAATTTTCAAGAGTTATGGCCCTTTTTCTGAAATCTCTGTGAATGGGAATTGTCCGGGCTGGATCTTGGTTAATATTGTATGGACAAGTATGAAATTTGCATGATATGTGGTCAGTGACCCACAGTTATGCAGCGTACAGTTTCTCCACGTTTCGCGTATATTTTCAAGAGTTATGGCCCATCGTTCCTGAATTCTCCGTGAATTGGGACTTGTCCGCGCTGGATATCGGTTAATATTGTATGGACAATTATGAAATTTGCAGGATGTGTGGTCAGTGCCCTGTAGTTGTGCAGCGTGAAGTTTCTCCGCGTTTCGCATATATTTTCAAGAGTTATGGCCCTTTTTTCTCCAAATCTTTGTGAATTGGAACTTGTCCGGGCTGGATCTCGGTTAATATTGTATGGACAATTATAAAATTTGCAGGATATGTGGTCAGGTGTGCAGCGTGAAGTTTCTCTGTTTTCGGTTATATTTTCAAGAGTTGTGGCCCATCGTTCCTGAATTCTCCGTGAATTGGGACTTGTCCGGGCTGGATATCGGTTAATATTGTATGGACAATTATGAAATTTGCAGGATGTGTGGTCAGTGCCCTGTAGTTGTGCAGCGTGAAGTTTCTCCGCGTTTCGCATATATTTTCAAAAGTTATGGCCCTTTTTTCTTCAAATCTTTGTGAATTGGGATTTGTAGGGCTGGATCTCGGTTAATATTGTATGAAATTTGCATGATATGTGGTCAGGTGTGCAGCGTGAAGTTTCTCTGTTTTTGGTTATATTTTCAAGAGTTATGGCCCTTTGTTTAAACCTAAGTGAATGGGATATATTTATTTCTCCAAGCTGGATCTTAGTCCATAACCGATTTGAACCAGGAAAATGGCTATATTATATGTTATTCTAGATTCCAAAGCAGACAACACAGGTCCTGAATATACTCCCAAGGAATGTAGGTCTCATAACCAGGCCACATTTTCGGATTTGGCGAAAGCCCTGGCGACCATCTTGCATCAAAGCATCGTATTATCACTTGTTGCTTGATACTTGGAATATGTATTATGTGAGGCATGGCAAAAAAGTGACTGAAACAGAATTTTTATAATTATCCAAATTAGGCCTCCACCAACCAATGAAGAACAGAACAATGGCGGGGCAGTGTCGGATTAAAGTGGAGAGGGGGGGGGGGCATACAATTGAGCAATCTCTGATTGCTTCCTTCCTGTGTTAAAATTTCAGAGAATGATGTTAAGCATAACACTGCTGAACGGTTAACTGTATTCACCCTGTATATATACTCTTGTAATCTTGCTACCTGTATATTCCTGACGATGGTATAACCTTTACCAAAATATAGAATATCACAATGACTTCACTTTTCGGAGTTACTTTCATTCTAGTTTATATAATACCGCTGACCAGTTAAGTCCCTGGAAAACTTTTGTACCTCATCAAACATAGTTAGTGGGATGCATTTCATGGAATGTGGA
This sequence comes from Hanleya hanleyi, assembly GCA_036873755.1. Classification (NCBI taxonomy): domain Eukaryota; kingdom Metazoa; phylum Mollusca; class Polyplacophora; order Lepidopleurida; family Hanleyidae; genus Hanleya; species Hanleya hanleyi. The sequence continues at coordinate 135,310 of JAVTVY010048986.1, read as the reverse complement.
CTTATACAATGTACCACTACCACAGGCCTTTTGGCTGATAAGGGTAGTTTTGGGCTGACCCGGTCTGCTCCAGTCTGAACACATGTCTGAATATTCTTACAGCTTTATGGGACCAGGTCATGCCCCATTTCATATATCTGAGCATGGAGCCTACTATAGTCTATAGTAGGCTCCATGGTCTGAGCTAGGCTGTTCAGTAATTGGTCAAATGGCCCACATGTGGTATGGCAGTCAACTGTGAACTTCAGAGACCGAGACCACATTTAATGATTCCATGTTGTCACTTTGGAAGTAAAGGCTACAATTTACAGGTTTCCTGTGATGTTTGAAATAATGCAAATGAATGCAGTAAATATATAATACTGCATCATAAGTTACATCAGGGATACAATATTAACAAAACTATTGTATTCCAAAGACAAGTTACAGGCTAGAGATCCAGAGTTATATTTTTGTTATTCCCCGTCACTTCAGTATAAGTTACATGTAGGCTATACCTACTACTATCCTCATAGGCATCAACAAGAATGGTTCATTTGTACCCTTTGTTGTAAGAAAGCTTAAGAGATCTATATTTTTACTTCAATTTTTTTGTTCAATCAGAAAGTATATTTCAGTCAAAAATGATGTTTTGAAAATAAAAAAAGTTCCATTGAGGATTCTATTAAATATAAACTAAAACATTTTTTGTGTGTATTCTGGAATGCGTTTTAGGCGCAGCTTTTCAAAAACATATACACCATTTTGTACAAGTATTTATCAGTGTTACGAGTGGTCGTTCACCCCCATGACTCATTTACCCCATGGGTTCATTCACCCCCATGGGTTAGTTTATAGGGAGAGGGAGATCGAGTGCCCTTTCTATACTACTCAACGAGCATGCGCAGTTGACCCATTCTACTGTAGGGTGCAAGCCCGGCCCATGGAATCTCAGGTAGCGAAAACCCCAGGTCTCTCGCCCCACACTATCCCGCGCCACACCCATAGGGATAGGGAGTTCGCGTGCCCTTTCTATACTACTCATCGCTCAGACGCAGTCGACCCATTCTACCGTAGGGTGCAAGCCTGGCCCATGGAATCTCGGGCAGCGAAAACCCCAGTTCTCTCGCCCCACCCTATCCCGCGCCACGCCTATGCGACCCGCTGTGCAGTGAGTAAAGCGGAGGAGGAGGAGGAGGACACGCCACGGATTATACTAGGGAGATATGTCTGTGGTAATCTTCTGGAAGTAGAAAGGCAAATGTTATAGGCTATGTGAAAACATACTAATCTGTAGTCCCATGCTAAAATCTTGTTGTTTAATCAGCGACAATGTCTTAGGATAAAAAATTAAAACATTTCTTATATATAAGAAAATTGGTTATCTGAGCTGTGGTGTGGTATGTTTCATCAACACATATTTAGGGACATATATGTGTGAAGAGTTGGTCTCAGACCATTGAGCTACAAATTTAGCTTCATAATTCTCCATTTCGATTGCCATTCTCATTGACTGTACAAGTCAACTGGACAAATTGCCCACATGTGGTCTGACAGTGGTCTAAACTTTGAAGGAGCTTCCATGACCGGACCTCACCATACTGATAACTAGCTTTAATGAAGGCCATATTTCAACAAACAGGTGGTTGGGTGGGTTGGTTCCTGTTGCTTCAATGCATTTTGCTGAGAAGCAACAGAAACTTGATAATGTGATGTCTAGCACATATTTCAACAAACAGGTGGTTGGGTGGGTTGGTTCCTGTTGCTTCAATGCATTTTGCTGAGAAGCAACAGAAACTTGATAATGTGATGTCTAGCACTGTAATATCACTTGTCTTTATTGCACCATGTAAGCGTCCTGTCTGCAGCTTGTGCGCTGTCCTCAGTGTTTTATAGGTTGGATGGAGGGTGTCTGTTTCCATGCTGCTTCGAAGATTTCTTCTTTGAAGTAGCAGGAAGACAACTGGGCTGGGTGGTGCTTGTTTGTCGGGATATAGCGGAAATATTGTTGAAAGCGACATTCACTCACTCATATTTCAACAATGTACCCTGCAGTCAGTAGAATAGGACCTAGTATGAACACTGACCCAAGCCTTGCTTTCATAGATATATGTAACTTCTGTATTGCAGAGAAGCAGCCTTTCTACATTTGTGTTTGGGTGTTAAATTTTTCGGGATGTTTTGAGAAATATTCAACTGGAGTTGAGGAGAATGTGCACGGTAACTGAGGTGAATATGGGCAAAAAATTTAAAAAAAGTTCTTGAAACTGCTCACCATGTTAAATAAAATTTACTTTTTCTAAATTGAATTTTTTATTTTTTTTAAATAATTTTCTTGTTGTTTGCCAGTTCTGTATTTCATCGAAGTTTTTTGTAAACTTATAAACCAGTTTATACCTAAAAATATAAAAAAAAACAGGAGATTTTGTGACAACAGATGAAACTGAATTGCACAGCTCATTACATGCCAAATACTAAATCTTGGCAAACAGTTTTACAGTAATATACAGCATAGTGGAACTATAGTAAGACCTACAATAAGGCATGCTAAATTGATGTTTGCTGAATAAATTCAGGGCAAAGTTTGTGTTTTTGCACTCCCTGCATTGCCTGATATTCACAGTAAATTGACATATCAGTGTTCACATGTAATGTTTAACATCCCAATCACCACATCCATTTTCTTTTACTTGGTCACATTGTCATGTACATGTTCAAATACAAGTGCACACAAGTAGAGAACATCTCTCCAGCCCAGCTTAGATTGATAATACATGTACATGACTAACACAGTTGGGTCACTGCTTCAGCCACATGATCAGGACCCCCTGAAGACTCTAGCTGTGGACTAAACACCAGCCTATTGAAAATGGATGTCAAACTTTCAATTGGCAGTCAGTGACACCTTGTTGAATAACCATGACCATCATAATGGTCTACTCCAGTTATCAAGCAGAAAAACAAAGCTAAATGGAACAAATTTTCAATGACAAACTGTGAAATATATTGATACAGTACCGTACTCATTTCATTTGCACATATTCTTTTATTATTATAAAAATGCAGTTTGACATTGCAGAGGATGTTTAAATAACATATTACCTAATGTCACACACGTAACATATGCGTTACTTACGTGACATATATATTTAAAATGGCAATCGTAGATGATTCAACTCTGACTTGAGCCTTATTTTATGAAATTAAATAACTAAACATACCTGAAGTAGAAGCTGATAGAAACAAATCTTGGGTGATTTACCCTGGAAAATGAGACATGAGGGTAAATTTCCAAATCTTCACAACTATATTCAATGTCACGCACGTAACACCAAAAAGTTTCTGTCCGTGGTTGACAGGGAAGACTGGGTGAAACATTAAGCTAAGGACATGCTATGAGAATATGCTCCCTAATTTTTATCAAGAAGATTTTCTTCTTCACTTCACTGTGGGATTTCTCCACAAAATATAGAAAGGGATCCTGTCACACCCGTAACGCACGTTAAGTGCGTGACAGATATAAAACATGTCTATCATATCACTTATCATGCCTGAATGTTCATGAAATTGAATTATTATGTAGATGTGAAGCCAAAGTTAGAGAAAACAAAGTTTGACCAAGTCATATTTGAAACTGTACCATAAGGAAAAACAAAGATTACTTTTTCAACTTTTCAAGTGTCATGCACGTCACACAGCTTTTGTATTGATGAACAAGGAGAAATACTGAAGGAAATGTTGAAACTAAGACAAATAATTTGAATAAATAATGATTATCTTTCGTGAAAAGAAAATCCTTTTTCACCAAATTGGGATATATCTAGGCAAAATTCCAGTCTTTTGACATTGAATATGTCAACATTTTGCCCGAAATTTGCACAGTCCTTACATTTCCCATGGACTCCTGTCTGAAAATTCCTCTTTTGAATCAGATAGTATAAACTCCTATGTACAAATGTATCTTCCCTTTGAAAATAATAATCTGTGTGTATGCAGTTTCTAAGCTGCATTGAGTTTGATTTCTGTACATGGGTCAAAGAAGAGGTACATGTACACCAGCCATGCCAGCTGGCTCAGCTCTTTGAGAGTGAAATGTATTTGACCAGGCCAAGCAACTTGTGACTATGTCACCTTGGACAGGCAGCATGTGGTTGGCATAAAATTTGACCTATATCCCTAAGACTGCATGTAAAGATTAAATACACACTGTCACTGCTGGTCCTGATTTCAAAGCAGTCCAAATATGATGGGCCACACTCTGGCTAGAACTGATACACAATCCATTGATATTAGCGAACTCAGGACATTCCATAAGGAACTTCAAGTTGACATTGACTTGCTCACATGTATACCGGAAATAATGATAGGGAAATGTTTTGAATGGACTGTTAATGATTCCTAATGAGATGAATAGTTGACTTATTATTTCATGTTTTAGTGAAACTATTGACTTTGTAAAATTGTTATTCTGAGTGAAAGCTTAAACTGGAACCATCACAATTTGTATATTGAACTAAAAATTCATTTTATTATTTATCAATGAAAATTATTTCCATTATCAAACGATCAATGTAACCTCCCAGATGGGGAAAAGTGAAAATATATGAACAGTAGGTGATCATCTGAAATCATGCCTTAATGCACAGACAGACTTTTTGTTTTGTTCTCTCAATAATGTGTAAACGGTAGATTTGGTAAATGTATCATGGGGCTTGAGACTGACAAACTCGACATCTCAGCACTTTCAAATTTTGGCCAATGTGAGAATCCAAATATTCCCTGACCTGTCAGGACTGAATCATGTTTGAAGTATATGATCCTCGTATTCCAATGGGTCATCCCCAGAAAAATATTAATATTCAAAGACCTGGGGGCATACAATTAAGCAATCTCTGATTGCTTCTTTCCAGCGTTTAAGCTTATACTATCATATCCATAATTTTATATTCTGTGTGGGCTTGTGGCTTCTCCCAAAATCTTCCCATTTTTCAGGATTCAATCCCTTACTGCAACTGATGCTCACTGCATTCAATTTTACTCTCCAGTTTCTTACAGCAAGGCTTCAAACATTGGTGGGACCATTATACACGCAGCTAAGTGCATGGATGCAAGCGTGCAAGATTTTCGCATTCGAGCTAGATAATAATAATTGGATACTTCGGCACATACATGTAACATTTCAGCACACATTTCGAAATGGGAGACTTAAAGCTGTAAAGGTAATACTTTTCATATATCATTCGTTGAAAACTAAGTCTCAACAGCAAACTGCTCATTTGGCCTATCCTGAGATGTTAAAACTGCATAACTGGTCCAGTTAAACACCCCCTCATTGTATTAATTTTCTCTTTTTCTCCTGATATTTTTTCGCACCTGAACCCAATGTCTCTCCTCTCTGCTCTAATACCATCTGTCCTTAGTTCCGGTTCATAAAAAGGCAAAAGAAATAATTTGCATTTGGTGTGGTACATGTACAAAGGAAAAAGAGTTATCAAATGATACAGAATGAGACTTTGGCTTAAGGAGAATTAGGACCTTTGAGATTTTCGAAAATTTTGGCGAAGTCTAAATTTCCAAAAACGCCCCTCATCATTATAATGACCAAATTTTATGACACAATGATACCATGAGACATGAAATGACAAAAAATGTATTTTTTTTTTTTTTGAAAAATGTTTTCAATACCTTTGTGAAGCAAAAAAAGAAACGGAATGACAAAGAATTTCGGAAGCGACTTTCAGAAAATAAATACTATTACAGGCCAGGAAAACGAAAACTAAAATGTCTCAACTAAGTTTTGGAGATCCTACGAGCAAAATTATCCATTTCGCCTGAAGCACGTGGCCGTACTTCCATATTCGACTGTGCACGTGAACACAAAACACCGTTGAAATTTCGCCATTTTGCCTCCGACGTCAAAAGAAAATAAAGATAATTCAATATAAAATAAACTACAGCAGATATGAAATTCAATTTTTCCACAAATACACAGGTAGATACGTACTTTTAAGTCCATCTGTTGGCAAAGAAATCGAATTCAGCGCTTTGAAATCACACAGGTGGAACCAAGTGGCAGCGTGCTCCTTTCCCAAACAAGGTGACCCATCACATGTTAATAATATTCATACGCTCAAATAGGCATGTCAAACATATCGTCCATAACATGTATAAACATCAAAGAGGCATCATAATTCGGTAGAATATGGTGATATTTAGAATACAAAATATTTAATTCGGCAGTTTCATTGCAGAAAATCATTTTTGGAAACCTCCCTGGAGATGTACTTTTTCCAGCCGCCTTACTCTAATATCCTGTTGCCTTCTTCTCGAGAAATCGCGCGAGATTTGCTAATTTTGTCAAACTCAGGAAAAACAGATCATCCGTCTAATTACATGAAATTTAGACAACAAAGATGGTAGTATAGTGGATTTTGGTGAGTAGCCCTCACACCTGAATGGTTGTGCATTCCGATCGCATGTTCTGGAAGCGTTTGTCGATGAGAATGGGTGAACATAAACTTGCTTACCTCAATGTCATTAACCCTCCTGAACACGTGCCAACAACAACAACAACAGAAAACAACAACAACATGTTGTTCAGTTTTGTGTGAAGGGTTAATGCACCGAGGCACGAAAAAGTCCACCTGAGCAGGAAGAAATGTGAATCGCCATTTTCCTGAACAATTCAGTTGGTTTGACCACGTGTAGCATTCTATTTCCCCAAAAGTTGAAGTAGGTCATTCTTGTTTGACCTCAACGAAGAGATGATTCAACTTTATTCGTGAGTTGAACAGTCACTACATTTCTGAAATTCTCAAATTTTACTTCAAGAAATCCACTACATTTTTGGTCAATTTTCCACCACAAAGTCATTTTTTCGAGTTAGCTCAAAGAAATAATCATATTTTCTTGTGTTTAGTTGTGTTTTCTATCTTTCTGAGATGAAATAATTCGCCCTTGATAATTTAGTGCCTTTTTAAAATTTTCAACCGGACCAAAAAATGTCAAACTCTCTCGTGTCCGGATTCCCCTTAATCATGATAACTCTCTGGACATCTTGCATACATGTACTTCTAGTTGTCTTGTCATGCATTTATACATGTAACTGTCGCGAGATTGTGAAATGAAGTACAGTCTAGCCTCGCAAAAAGTTGCCTCAATATAGTGCTGAGGCTGCTGATAATTAATGGTTTGTTTCCTGTAACCAGCCCCCATCTATATTTTGAGGGCAAATCATTAAAATCCGTGAGGGATTTAGATTTTCATGGGTAAAACTTGCTCATTTTCTTCATATTTGTATACAATTGGTTTGCAATTGGAGTACCCGGAGAGAACCACCGCCCTTCGGCAAGTAACTGACAAACTTTCACACATGGACCAGCTGGGTTCGAACCCGTGCCGGTTCAGCGGTGTCAAGCAAGGTGATACCCTCTCCCCACCCTATTTGCAATCTTTATCAGGGCGATTCCACGACAGAGAGTGAATGTTGCTCAAATTTCAAACTGCTAGAATTGGGACATCTGTTGGTTTTTTGCATCAACCAGTACCTGAACTAAGACAAAATGAAGTTTTTGTCGCTGAATGGTCCACATTCTAGAAAAGAATACCATTGAAATACCTAGAAAACTCGGACAGCCTTAAAATGTGATTTTCTAGTAGGCCTCAAAATAAGATGTAAAATCTGAAGTATTCGTCTCAGTTTGGTTATATCGGATGTTAGTAACTAACAACCATGTATTCTAACATGAAAACTTGCCAAATTTGTGAAATTGGCAAGACTATATCATTTTCACTCAATATTCAATCCGATTAACACAACGTAACTTACGTGACAAATTTCCGTGGGTCATTTTGTCAACAGATAATATAGGCGTCAGATATAAAAAACTCCTTCCGTCAATGAAACTACCTCATGTCCACTAGGAACATACACCTCTAAACTAGTTGAAAAATAAATAGTTGAATAGAAATTTAGACGAGTGAAGTTGTGTAACTTATGTGACATGTCACGTAAGTTACAAAAGTGTCACGTAAGTTACATATCACAAAACCATGTAAACTAGGAAGAATTTTTTGTCGAAAACAAATCCAACTATTGAGTATTTTTAACATTGTTATCACTAAAAGTATACTAGTAAGATACTCTAAACTGTCCTTGCAGACTAAGTACTGTACATGGTCCAATCCCATAAACAATTCCAATGTTTTCACAGAAAATATGGTAATGAGTTTGGTAATTAATTATTAAATAATTAGCAGTTAAATATCACACAAATTGTTATTCCTGTATAACTACAATATATTATTCAATTTCTGAACATTTCTGCAAGTATTTCTTGAATAAATAGCCCAGAAACCCATCCCATGTAACTTACGTGACGCACATTTGTAACTTACATGACACTGGTTAACAATCTTTATAACCCTTGTGGTGAAATATGGCAAATTGGCTGATGACAACTATACTCATATCTACTAATTCATTGTTCAAGCTTTCGCCATAGGTGAGAATTTTTAACATACGTCAAGTGAACCAAAACTGCCCTAATTCTCTGAGTAACTTACGTGACACTTTTTTAATTAAGCCCAGATGCTAATTAATTTGACTGAAATTAATCGAAAACCCATTCATAATATAAGAAATACTTTTATTTGAGTGAATTGTTTTGTTATTGGTGTAGTCATGGCTGTTAATTGTGTCAGATGTTACAGATGCATCCCTAGCGGGAATGAAAGTGTAACTTACGTGACATGGAATCGCCCATCAGTGGGGTTATTGAGGAATTGAAGCAATGTGATGTGGGAGTCAGATTAACAGAAATTTGAAAGTGTCAGTCTTAGCGTATGCTGATGATTTAGTAATTTTAGCCGAAAATGAAGTTGAACTTCAAATTCTGCTTGACGTAGTAAGATAGTGGTGTGGTTTATGGAGGTTTAGTATTAATATTGGGAAGCCTAACATTATGCATTTTAGAAATGCTAGAATTAAGAGAAGCGAGACTGAACTGATAGCTATAAATATTTGGGAGTTATCTTTAACAAACATATGAAGTTTGATATTACAGCAAAAACTCTGGCTGATTCTGCTGGAAGGCTCTTGGAGTGGTTATAAGTAAATGTAAATTAATATCGGATCTTGGCTTTCAAACTTACACTTCGCTCTTTAAAAAATGTGTATTGCCTGTATTAAATTATGGGGTGGCAGTATGGGGTGTTCATATCAATAATTTTTAATTTTTAATGAATAGAGCACAGAGATATTTTCTTGGTATGCACAAACTATTCGCCATTGGATGCAGTTTACGGAGATTTTGCATGACCATCATTACATTTATTACGTAACGTGGAAATTATAAGCTACTGGAATCGCTTATTATCAATGGATGTATCTAGGTTAATAAAGTGAATACTACTTTGGGATGTAACTTGTAATGGCCACTGGAGCTCTTTTATATAAAAAATATTCTTTATGAGGTCAATTTGAACCAGGTTTTTGATGATTTTGCTACATGTATACATGTGTAATTTAAATGATCTCCACATGACTAAAGAGGCAAGATGCGGATAGGTGGTCTCGGACTATTAGACGGAAACCCAAACTACGTACCTATACTGAATTCAAACATGAACATAAAACAAAAAGCTATGTTCTGCTTAACCTAAGTAAATTTGAAAGATCGCTATGTGCCCAATTACATTGTGGTGTCTTGCCTTTGAGAGTTGAAGTAGGTCGTTTCAGAAGAGAAAATATCGAGTTGCGGATTTGTGAATTCTGTAATAGTCGAGATGTGGAAGATGAAATACATTTTATATTTTATTGTGAATTGTACCAAACAGGAAGATTACAGTTATTAAGAGATATTATCTTTTCCAATGGGGTTAGTGATGGTGAAAGATTGAATTATTTGTTTGAAAACCACACGAGAAAATTTTGTCATTTTATCAAGCTGGCATATTGCAAGAAACATGACTTTTTGTATCCAAGGCGATACACATGACAATTGATGATAGGTTAGAATAAGGGTTCAGAGTGGTTGATAAGTCCTGTATAGGGCTGAGTATGCTATTACATGTCTTCAATATGACTATGTTCCTACCACTATAAAGAATAAAATATTACTTTTACATGTACTGTTACTATGATGAATGTACATGCATCCCCACTCCAAGGTACAGACACAAGTTATTCTCATTCTGTACAGTTACAGATCAGTTACTTTGACCAGGCCTTACAGAATAACCAGATGTGTGTGGGGAAGTCTCTGAATAGAGCTAACAAGCTTAAATGGGTGCAACATTTCAAAGATAATAAACAGTTTAGTGTGCCTTTAATGTATATTTAACAACCTCCTATCTCCCCCCAAGAAACAACTGCTCAGTTTCCATTTTTAAGTTGAACAAGCTGACTACAATCACAACTGCCAGTGTGCCACATAAATTTCCCTTTCTAGGTTGTTCTTTTTAGCATTTCAACAAGTCTATGAGCCCATGTCTTGGACGTTGTTTTTATACACTAACTCCATTCATTTGATATTGCCCAAAATGTCTCCTGATCTGGAAATACAAAAATGTCTCCTATTTTGGAAACTTTTATTATGTCTCCTGAACAGGAAACCTTTCTAAACCTGGACAACATTTGTTTCCTGTTTAGGAGACAAAGTGATTTCAGCAACAGTAGGTAGTTTAGGCTTTAGTTCTAGGCCAGAAGAATCAACATTTCAAAACTTTCTTGTCAGATAATATCATATGATAATTAACATTTTTTTCAATTTTTTCATAATTATTATTATTTCTCATAATTAAATATATATTTTAACTTTTTCATAATTAACTTGCAAAATCGAGTGATATCTACCAACAGATACTGAAACATGTCATTTGGGTGTATGCTAACCTGATATGGAAGCATGTCTCCAGTTTTGGAAACAAAATAAATGTATATAGTTATACAAAATGAATCTATTCCATAATATTGCTCAGAATGTCTCCTATTTTGGGAACTTTTGTTATGTCTCCTGAACAGGAAACCTCTGTAAACATGGACAACATTTGTTTCCTGTTTAGGAGATAAAGTGATTTGGGCAACGGTAAGTAGCTTAGGCTGCTTATGTCAGCAAGGTAACAAGAGGTAACAACCTGACTGATGTGTGTATAATATTTCTGAATGATAAAACTGTCAATGTAAATAAGTGGCTTAGCGCACAAATATGCATGACCAGAGAAATCAACATTTGAAAACTTGTCACCTAACGTCATATGACAATTATCATTTTTCATAATTATTATTATTTTTCATAATTAAATGTATACTTTCAGCTTTTTTAATAATTACCTTGCAAAATAGAGTGATACATGTATGTAGCAACAGATACTGAAACATGTCATGTAGGTGTATGCTAACCTGATATGGAAGCATGTCTCCAGTTTAGGAAACAAAATAAATGTATATAATATAGTTATACAAAATGAATCTATTCTTTAATATTACTCAGGATGTCTCCTGATCTGGAAGTACAAAAATGTCCCCTATTTTGGAAACTTTTGTTATGTCTCCTGAACAGGAAACCCCTGTAAACATGGACAACAATTGTTTCCTGATCAGGAGACAAGGTGATTCGGGCAACGGTAGGTAGTTTAGGCTGCTTATGTCAGTAAGGTAACAAGAGGTAACAACCTGACTGATGTGTGTATAATATTTCTAAATAATAAAACTGTCAATGTAAATAAGTGGCTTAGCGCACAAATGTGCATGACCAGAGAAATCAACATTTGAAAACTTCCTTGTCACATAATATCATATGATAATTATCATTTTTTATAATTATTATTATTTCTCATAATCAAATGTATACTTTCAGCTTTTTTGATAATTATCTTGCAAAATAGAGTGATATCTAGCAACAAATACTAAAAAATGTCATTCGGTTGTATGATAACCTGATATGGAAACATGTCTCCAGTTCAGGAAACAAAATAAATGTCTCCTATTCTGGAAATATACCGGACTGTTTTTCTTAGATCTGGAGGAACAAAAAGGCCGATAGCCGGGAATATGAATAAATTTTCCGTCGAGGGATTAAGCCAGCTTTCGGAGATTCCAATTAAAATTCAAACTGCAACACAAAGCTAGGATTTCTGAATAATGTTTACGTAGGCTTCTGGCATTAAAATGTATAATAGAAAGGGACTGGTTTTCGGTAATGCCGTTTGATCTAATACTAGATGTGAAAGATTGTTCTATATAATATTTGGATTGATGAGAGTTAATATCATTCCAGTATGCCTTCTCATACTGATTGTCTTCAGTTACGTAAATGTCCGCATCATCATTGTTAAGTTGCAATGGATTGAAACACATAACATCAATTGCGTCTAACGAATATTCAAAATTACTATGTAAAGATGTTTCACTAGGAGAATCAATTTCGGTCAAGAAGAAAAGTAGCGGAGACATTAGATTTGGAGGAACACCCTCATCGTTAATATGTTCAGCCATAAGGTAAGACGTTTTGAAAATGTAAACAACTGTAATCGGTTAAAAAGGAAATGTCTGTGGAAGTTGGAAAACTTACATAAAAATAAAAATAATTCAAAGTAAATAACAGCATGTGAGTCTCAAAACTTTAAGCTGGTGTGTGTTGGCACTCTCCTGTACTTCAATAATGTCTCACTAAATCGAAAAATATGTATAATTTCTATATTTTCTTATGTATGTCATTTCTGATAGATGATATCACCCCCAGCCATTTATCATAGCCGTACATATTCACACAGGCATAAGTGACGCATAGTTGTACAATTCACACTCACACTTGACTCGCCCATGACAGAACTGACCATATTCAGGTATAGCAGTGTGGACCCTAATACTCGTCCACACAACAGTAACATATTGGTCTACATCTCCACACATAGCCGCAGGGATACTATGTACACATAGCTTTAGGGGCCTTACATGTAGCTGTACATACCTTACTCACACATAGCTCAACAGATATTACAGCTATATAGCTGTACAGATACTACACAGAGTGGTACATACTTTACTCACAAAGCAGTAAGCATACACCTATGCATCATACTTGATAGTACAGACCTTGCTCACCCAAAGTTTCACAGACATCACTCATATACAGCTGTACAGACATTATTCATGCATAGCTGCAATACTTGACCCATGTCTAATTGTATGAACTGAACTCACTTATAGCTGTACAGACATTACTCATGCATTAGCTTCACAGACATCACTCGCACATAGGTGTACAGACCCTATTCAAACATAGCTGCAATATTTCACCCACATGTGCCTAGTTGTACGAACTTGACTCATTTATGGCTGTACAGACATTATTTACACAACTGTAGAAACCTCACTCAAATATCTGTACAGACATTATTCAACCATAGCTGTAATATTAAACATGCATAAACATAACCTTAACTCTCGCATAGCCGTATTGACCAGTTATATAGTACACAGTGCAGTGTTACAGAGCACCAATGAAGTGACAATGAGGAGTCGATGCAGTGTACAAAACATCAATGTAGTGTTACTAAACAACACTTCAGTGTTATAGAGTGTCAGTGTGATGTTATACGGCACCAATTCAGCATTATAGAGTGGATTTGTAATGCTTTATATCGTCTGTGTTGTGTTACAGAGCTACAATGTGGTGTTAGAGAACACCATTGTAGTTAATACAGGGTATCAGTGTATATTGGGAGTGAGTTTAGCAAAAGGTGGATGTTTTTGCATGACTTGTCTCAAGTGCATATCCGAGCGACTGCTTTCTCTACTACTCCTGATGTCACAGATGATGCCACCTGCTCTTACCGCATGACGTCGGGTATTATAGGATAGTTTTCTGGATATTATTGCATTTACCATGTTTACCCCATGTTGAGGCGTTCACTTCATCAGATGCCCTCGATGCTCATCCATAACATCAGATCAGAGTTATTTGAGCTGCTCTGTCATCACAGCTCCTGAGCTAGCGTATCCAATTCCGCTTAAGCCCTTGCTACGGGTCATGTAGTTACTTCATGGTTTCCACATGAACAGCTGCAATGAAAGTGCACCTGAGATACCAAGGCTACGTCTTAGAATCCTCTGTATTCTAGTCTGAATGTGAGGCTTTCCTGAGGAGTCGTATGGTTGTTTTTTAGTTTCCAGACATAGTTTTTCCCCACCTCTAACATATCTTACCAATGTATTATCTATAGGCCTATATGGTAGGATTCTGCTGGTGGACTGCTAATCCCTGAAGCCCGCCCTCTGTACATGTCATTTGACAAATATATGTAGGTTTTTGTCTTGGTGGGGAATTTAACGCACAACGTCGGGCATTACAGGCTAGTTTTTCTGGGTATTTTTTCATTTACCATCAGGCACCCTCGATGCTCATCCATTAACATCAGATGAGTTACTTATTCAAATTGATCTGTTATCACAGCTCCTGAGCTAGCGTATCTAATTCTGCTTAAGTCGGTGCTATGGGCTGTGTGGTTACTTCCTGGTTCCCACGTTAAACAGCTACAATAAAAGCGCGGCTGAGATACCAAGGCTACGTCTTAGAATCCCCTATTCTAGTCTGAATGTGAGGTGCCAGAAGAGGCTTTCCTGTGGAGTCGTATGGTTACTTTTTAGTAGTCCGACGTCAATTATTCTCACATCTTACAGATGTCACCTATCCCTGGGTACACTCTAAGGGCCATATGCCCACCCCTGAATGTGTCTGTGAATATTGTCTCGATGAGAGAAGGTTTTCTGACAAAGTACACAAACTTGATGTGGTGCCCGATCAGACTCTCGCTCTCTCTCTCTTTCACTCACACACATGATCTCCGTAATGATTGTTGATCTGTTCGTACTTGCTTTGAATTACTCCATCTCATTTTCGTTTACTTGTGGATTTACATTGTGTTTCGTTTGGATTTTATACTGTGAATGTGTCTTCCAACTGTATGGGAAATTCTGTGCTTGTATTCTGTGGATTTACTGTGTTGTGAACATTGAAAGTCCATTCAATTGTTGTGACATTTTAGTTCAAGCTGGCCATTATGCGTTGCAGTGTGTACCCGTTTGGTGCTCATTAATATCCAGTGTATCTGTGGCACTCACTTGCCTATTGGCCGTTTGATTTACGTGTGCTGACTTACCTGTATGTTTTACCTGCACCCATCTGTCGTCTTATCATATCGATTAACCAGGACTACTTAGCCACAACAGTGAGGCTGTCAATCAAAGGTCTTTCTCTTTTTGTGGGCTATATAAGACATACTTTTGTTAATTTGTTAGCTGAGCAGGAAGTTGGGGTAGAAGAAGTGGAGGCCTTGGGACAGATGTCAAATTTCCGTGAATGGGTCACGAGATTCTTTTCTAAAACTGTTGTGGACCAAGTTGTATGGTGTGAAGTTTGACCATCGATGAGTTTATCTTATTGTCCCCTTTTAGTGCTCGTCAGAGATATGCGAAGTGTTTTGTTGGCATATACGGATCACCTTGACGCTTTGCCGTATTAGATGGAATTCAACAAGTGATGTACCCGGTCAGGCGATGGAATGTTTTCCGATGTGATACATTTGGACATCCGCGCCGTCATTGTGAAGCTGTATTATGTCCGATTTGGCATGGTCTTGCTATGGTGTATTACAATCGTGTGTAGCAGGTAGAGATCGATAGTGATACTTCGCAGAGGATTGAGCTGACTTTGACTGGAAGTGAGAAATCTGTTGAAAGTATGAGAGATGAGAAGGTACGGAACAGACGGACTGGATGTAAGAGAGGGGAGAGGCAGACTATTCATATACGTGAGGAGCAAAATGTTGTGCCTAAATGTGAAGTCATGCTCGAGGGTGTCAAAGTTTTGCAGGAAAAGTGAAGGAGATGAGTTATGTGAAACTTGAACATGTCCGGGAAACGCCTGGGTTGGATCCTGCAGACCTCCTGAAGCGATCGAGACTGTGTTCTTCAGTAGAGGAAATGGATATCGAACTCCTCGTTCAAAGAAGATGATCTCTCCTTCCGAGAGCATGAACAATGAGATTCTTCAGGTGTTTACACCATATCGCTGTAAATTCACTGAGAAATCTAAGAAAAAGCTGACTCTGGTTTTGTACAGTGAAGATGCTGTTCTGGTGAAAAGAGATTTTGTTATTGGTGTTTATAAAGTACCCGAGCCTGGTAAACACGAAAGAGTTGTTGAGGAATTAGAGGCCGAATTTACAGGACATGGTAGTCGAATTCAAGGGACACATGGAAAGCATTGAAGAAAGTCTCAGAAAACTTTGTTTGACGATTGACTTGTGATGTGTTTATTATGTTAACATGGACACCACAAACATTGACCGGAAAGTCTCATAGGAGATATGATTAAGGAGAGTTCAACAACGATTGGTTTGTGATGTAATTTCGTTGTTAGATATTTGATCTTAGATGGACATGAAAATTGTCTGTAATATTGCTGAATGCGACGTTAAATAACATTCTCTCACACGCCCGCCAATGAAGCCACACACAGACACGCACGCACACACAGCTCCGGAGATGCACTCCTGTGCCACTCTGAAATTGCCCTTTCTTTACTACTCCTGAAGTGCGCATGCGCGTATCAGTATGGCTCTACCGGATATAAGATTCAATAGGATACAACCCACGACACATTCAGACCAGGGATGGTACACCGATACCCCAAATGCGCCCCTGCGCACTTCCGAAACTGCTCTCTTTCTCTACTTCTGCTCATGAGCAGAATCACGTGACCGGACAAACTCGTTACTTCAGTCGGAGTCTACATTCAAAAGGACACCCAACACTGCCCGTTTGGAGCAAGGATAGCCCAACGATCGCCCAAAACGCCCAATTTATTGGTCAAATCTTCACCTGCTATTGCTATGCCTATATCCTCCGTAGGAGATTCCATTTGCAGAAAATAAAAGTTATCTCCCCTTAGGGAGTTCGGGTTACTCTGCACATGCGCTCACATGAAAATCTCCTCTTTCTTCCTTGCAGCTGCTCGCGTGTAGTTGTGTTTTGAAGAAGTTTCTACTATTGCTAGTTTGAGACGTAACCTAGGGTTATTTTCTGATGCTAACTACTTGCAGTTTATTTGGATCACAGTGTCTGATCTTACAGTCCCTGAAAATTTTAAATTTTGCCGTTCTTGTCGACATTCTTGGTCTGTTTTGGATTCCCATTCGACCTGCTTCTCGTTCAAAGGATATCTTTGTTATCGGCAGGCCACATGTCTGGAGTGCCTGAACTGGGACGACGCTACCTGGAAGAATTATGCACAGGCTAGGCGTGCGTTCTTGTTACGGGCTTTTGAGGATCTTAGTTTATCTGCCGACGAGAGACATCAAAATGAAATTGCTCTCATCGGGGATTTTAAATTTAATGAAGATCTTCCTAGTTCTCGTCTGGAAGTATCTCATCTTCTCAGTCCTACCATGTCACTTTCATCGTCTATTAGAGTTCCCCCTATTGGTATAGTTAGACAGGTGGAAATTGACAAATTTCCAGACAGTCTGGGTCATGGTGTTAAGAACTCGTCTGGCGACTTGGAGACTAAATCCAGGTCCGGCTCTTTGTTTGGGACAGCAAAAGATCCTATTTCCAAGTGGCGTCTGGCCTTTTCTGAGCGACCTTTTGTTATCGGCGAACAAAAGATTTCAGTTTTGCGAGTTTCGACTTCACCCAATCTTATGTCGGATGTCCTTTCACAGTTTAGTACTATGAAAAAGAAAAATATTCAACGGATTTCGACTTCGCCTTCGCCTCTGCGATTTAAATCTCGCCTTTCTTCTACATCTGTTTTGTCCAAAACAGCTCCGCGGACTACGGCTGCTCGTTCGATTTGCACTGCGACTCTTCGAGTTTCGGATTTACATCAGGCTACGGTTTCAACTTCAGTTGATTTATTACAACGTCGCTCTTGTACGCCACAACGTCATTTCGGTTCACCTAAGTGACATTCTCGTACACCAAAACGCCGTTCCCGTTCTCCGCAACGCTGTTCTCGTCGCCATTACATCATTCTTATACACCACTACGCCGTTCTCGTACGTCGGCACCTCGTTCTCCTGCACCTGTTCGTCATTCCCGTACGCCTCAACACCGTTCCCGTACATCGGCACATCGTTCTCATACACCTGGGCGTTGTTCTCGTACGCCACAACGCCAGTCCCGTACGTCGGCACGTCGTTCTCATACACCTGTGCGTCGTTCTCGTATGCCACAACGCCGGTCCCGTACGTCGGCACGTCGTTCTCATTCATCTGTACGTCATTTCCGTACGCCACAACGACGTTCCCGTGCTCTTGGTTCACCACGTCGTTCTCTTACACCTCCTAATCGAGGTTGTCAAGATCGACATTCCCGGACACCATTTCTAGATCATCCTTTTGAGCGCTTGTTGTCTGCTTCTCATCGGGGTCCCGACGATTTTTCTCCTGAACGTCGCTCGACTTCGACGTCTTCGTCTTCTAGTCGGGACTCTTCGCCTTCTTCTGACAAATCTGATGGCGGCGCTTTTGGCCCTCGTTCTGGAGATGCCCGTACCTACTACTACTACTACTGTCTCTTCATCTTTTCTTTCTAGAGTTAAGTGTGCGACAGCGGCTTCTTCCGCCATTTCGTCCGATTCGCCGACGACATCCTCTACTTGTGCACCGTGTCCGGCTTGGGCGTCTAATTGTGTTGTCTTTGATCGTCAGCTTGACGACGACAACAAGTTTAAGAAACCCACATTTTCGTTCTATCCGCTCCATGATGGCGTTCTTCCAGACAAACCCCTTAGACGCGATCGGGATTTGGATCAAGTTTTGAAGATTTCTAACTCGTCTTCCCTTGGGCTCCCCCCCCCCCCCCTTATAGAAATTTAAGGTTGCAGCAAGCTCGCATCGTGTGCCTGTTGTTAGCTAACATGGTTAGCTGGCCATTAGCTTGCCACTAGCTCACATTTGAAACATTGCAAGCTTGCAATTGGTGATTCTGCAACCTAGTGCAACTTAGCCGTAACCTTGCGCAACTTAGCTGCGACCTAGCGCAACTTAGCTGCAAGCTAGCAGACGCTTACCTAACGTAATCAAACCTGCAAGCTTGCGGCTAGCTTATATAACTTTGCAGCCAGCTTGCGCTAGCTCGCAGCCGGCTTGCACAAGTTCATGGCCAGCTTGCCAAAACAATGCATTTCCAGGCCTGCGAGCTCGTATGTTGGCCTAGAGTTGAAATGTAGGCCTACATGTACCATGATTCATAACATTAAAGTACAGAACAGCATTTTAAAATACTTTTTATATAAAATTGTTTAATTTTTATCCTACAAATCACAAAAGTTTATCTTTACTATAATAATTAAAGATTCTGATCAGAAAAAGGCATACCTTTAGAAATTTGGCAATGGTCTGAATATCATGAGTTTAATTTAAGTTTCTCTGGCATTTTGATCTTATTCTGTATCCCTGGTTGTATCATGCATGTATAGTCTGTTGACTGGAATTTCATCCCAGGATGTAAATTCTAGCTATGAAAATAGATAAATTAAAATAAAATAAAAAGTTTTCAAGGCAGATTTTCTGTCTGGGCCCATTTGTATTATATGGACATTAATAACATTAGTATAGTACATGTGTGCATTTTTTGCAAATGTGTTCTTGCTGTATTAATGAATTAATGAATAATCTGACTGTTGTATGCCTACAGGCTGAATAAGTTACTTGTGAACAATATATCAGTCTGCACATACTTGATTCCTGAATCCATACTGTTTTCAATATAAACTGCATTCAGATTCCCAGACTAAACTATAAATACATTTACATTAATTGATGATTTAAGGCAGTATTCTCTCACCTTGAGCTTGGCAGCAAACTAAACATTTTTGTCCTCTCCATCTTCTTGACCTGCAGGACTTGCAAGTGTATACTGAGGTCAATCTATAAAACTTGGCTTTTCCTGAGCTTCCATCAAAAACTACACTGAAAGTAACCTATTTCTCCATGGTTCTGTCAGCTTGAATGTTGGTTTCCTAAACTCATTAACTGAATGAAGCATGGAACTTAGAAATATCCACCATGTGCATTGGAAACTACACTAGTGGAGAGAAGAAAACCAAACAGCCAAACTGAAAAGTGTCTTGACCTGTTGAAGACCAGTTGAACTCTGAATTTATATGTTGGTCTTCTGATATTACACCCTTGTTGGAAAGAGTTGGTTCCCATGGATACCAGTGGTCCCATGCTGGCATTAAATGAAAACCATCTGCTGTAAGTATGTACTTCCTGCCCTTGATGCGAGGTTGCGCAAGCTCGCCAATTAGTTCAGTATATACTGTTGGTTACCTAAAAATATGGTAATCTTGCTAGCTTGCCTGAAAATATTGCAGGCTTGCGCTAGCTTGCCATGCCAAGGTGCAAGCTCACAATCCTTGGCAGACCTATATTGTTAGCTTGCACAAGCTTGCTGCAGTCTTGTGTCAGCTTGCTGCGAGCCGGCACAAGCTTGCTGCAGTCTTGCGCTAGCTTGCCGCAAGCTTGCTGGAGGCATGTTAGCTTAAGGTAAGCTTGTGTTAGCTAGTTGCAACCTTAAATTTCCGGATGGGCCGTCAAAGTTGTTTATAATCTTCTGGAGATGTTGTTTGCCTTTCAACGTATTACGTCGTACACCGACTGGTTTCTATTTGCTACATCTCGTCTCGCATTAGATCCTGCCATACTCCAATCTGATAGTTCAGCTCTCAACAAGTCCAATCGTCATGTCATCGAGGCAGGCGCTTTTTCTTATGTCTCGCTTCTTCAAGCCCAGCGAAGAGCATTGCTTCGGGGCACCAAGTCCGAAGTTCCGGTTTTTGCTAAAAACCAACTGTTGCATCAGCCATTAACTTCTAAGTTTGTCTTCAACAACGCAATCGAGTCTGTCATGTCTGGTATTCGTGAGGAGAGGACTTCTAGACTCCTGTCCGCAGCGGCTCGACGTCCAGCGTTTTCCTTTGAGCGGAGGTCAAATCGAAATCAAGCATCCAGGACTACCCAGCGAGTGGGTTTCCCTTCTGGTAATTTTCGTCCCTTCGACAAGTCTTCACGTTCCCGTGGTCGACGCGCCATGCGTGGGAAGTCTTTCAGAGGGAGAGGTGCTTCCAACTAGTGACTATCTGCATCCCATCTCCCATTCTCATATCATAGACTTTCATCTGCCCACCTTCCGTCCTTTCAGTCATCAGGTCATCGGCGGCCGTTTGCAACACTTCTGGGAGAATTGGCAGCTCATTACAGACTACGTCAGGGTTATTGAGACATTAAGAAATGGGTTCCTCTTCGACTTCCAGTTCCAACCCAGACTCATTTCTCGACCTCGTCCTTTACTTCTGCCAGTTCCCGCAGGACACGTTCAGACGCTTCTTGCCTCTGTCGCCACGCTCATCTCCAAAGGTGCGATCAGAGAGTTGCCTCAAGCCGAGGGCAGCGTCGGTTTCTACAGTCATGTCTTCCTTGTTCCGAAGAAAGATTCCGATCAAAAGCGTATGATCGTCGAACTTCACCTGTCACCACCGCCTCATTTCCAGATGACGTCAGTTTCATTGATCCGGGCCCGCATACATCACCGGGATTGGTTGGCCTCCATCGATTTGCAAGACGCATATCTCCATATACCCATTCATCCTCGTCATCAGCGTTTCTTACGATTTACCATCGACGGTCGTCGGTTCGAGTGGCAAGTTCACCCGTTCGGAGTCAACATCACCCCATGGCTTTTCACCCGTATCACTTCTCCAGTCATGGTGTTTCTCCATCTACGCGGCACTCACATCGAGGTTTACATATACGACATCCTCATGCGGGCGGCGGACAAGTCTCTTTTCAATGCTCAGATCCGGTTCACTCTGCTCATTCTGCAACATCTCCGGTTCATTCCTCACCCTCAGAAGTCAGAGCTGGTTCCAGCACAACTTCGTCGTTACATTGGGGCAGTTTTCGACACTCTCCATCAACTCGTACGTCCTCCGGAAGACCGTTGGACCAAAATTCAGACGTTGGTACTAAGGTTTTTCCATCAACTTCTCAGCCTCTTCAGCTTTGGCAAAGCCTTCTGGGATTACTCACTGGGACGTCTCGAAGTTCGGCCGCTGCAGTACCATCTGTCTCATTATCTTCAGACATCATCCCTCAATCCTTAGTACCGGTGTTGACGTCTCTACATCCACATCTGATTTGGTGGCAGTCCCGCCACAATGTCATGCGGGGAGTTCCGTTCCGATCTCCGACTCCGGATCACCATCTCGACACCGATGCTTCCGAGACCTGTTGGGGAGCCCATCTGGACGGCCTGGAGGTGTCCAGCAGATGGTCGATGTTGGATGCCAGACTTCATATCAACCTTCTGGAGATGAAGGCAGTCATCCTAGCAGTTCAGCATTGGAGTTGTCGTCTCGTGAATTCGTCCCTTCTCATCGCAACGGACAACTCTACTGTCATTGCTCACATCAGCAAGATGGGTACCACCCAATCTTTCTCAACGTTTCGTCTGGTGTGGGATCTTTTCGACTGGGCCCTGATACATCACTGCCATCTCACTGCTCGCCATGTTCCGGGTCGGCTCAATGTCTTAGCGGATCGCCTTTCTCGGCCCGACACCGTGTTTCAGATCGAATGGCAGCTTCATCCGGAGGTCTTCCATCGTATCAGCAGCATCTGGGAGTCTCCCTTGATCGACCTGTTTGCGACGAGGAACAATGCGCAGCTCGCCATCTTCGTCAGCCCGATTCTGGACCCTCGAGCCTTCGCCATCGATGCTCTATCGATCAGCTGGGACAACTTCCTTGCATATGCCTACCCTTCCATTGCCCTGCTTCATGAAGTTCTTCCTGCCTCGTCGTCCGTGGTTTCCGGCTCTGGTTCCTCTTCTCACCGCCCCTCCACGACGCCTTCCAGTTTGGCCCAGCCTGTTGCGTCAGCCTCACGGGATAATCCATCACAACCCGCGGTGGCTCAACTTACACGTCTGCAGACTATCCAGAGTGCACTCACAGTCCAAGGATTTTCAGCAGGAGTTGCAGAGACGATGGTTTCAGCCAATCGATCTTCCACATCGCAGTTCTGTCAATCTAAGTGGGATTATTTCGTCTCCTGGTGCCGAGAACGTGACATCGATCCCGACTCTGCCTCTCTTTCCTTAGTAGCTGATTTCCTCTTTCACCTACATCGAGAAAGGAGGTTTCAAATCAGCACCATTGAGGGGTACCGATCGACTTTGGCTAGGGATTTACGTCTTTCGACCGGCATCGACATTAGTCTGAATGACGACATCTCTGCTCTCCTACGTGCCTTCGCATTACAGTCTCGCCGTACCCGACAACTGTTACCGAAGTGGGATATTGGTGTGGTTCTTAATGCTCTGCTTCGTCCTCTTTTCGAACCCCTACAGTCAGCCTATATTAAAGCTGTTTCCTACAAGACTGCTTTCCTGTCGGCCTTCGCTTTGGCTTCTAGAGTATCCGAGCTTCACGCTCGGGAGCGGGAGTCATTGACCTGGACGGCAGATTGGTCTCGCATCTCTTTCCGTCCCGTTCCAGAGTTCATCGCCAAAAATGAGGCTGTGCGGCAAGGTCCTTGTGCTCAACGTTTGTACTCTATCCCTGCATTAACAGACTTTGTGTGTGGCCTTGATGACGACATCTTGTTATGTCCTGTACGAGCTATACGTCACTACCTCACTCGTACCGACTGTTCGAGGATCTCGTCGACTGCCATTCCCGTCTCTTCAGCCAACTGCGGTTCGTGACACCACTAAGAATACTGTGGCTTCTTGGTTGAAGAAGACCATTAAGTGGACATATCAACTCGCCCTTGACGCTCCCCCGTTTCTGGCCTCTGCTTCTTCCCATGAAATTCGTGCCATCGCTACATCATGGCCTTTATGGAAGAACTTATCCTTGGATGACATTGTCCAATTCTGTGCTTGGAGTGCCAATTCAACGTTTACCGACTTCTATCTGAGAGACCTGTCAGTACAATCAGATATAGTGACCACACTTGGGCCGCTGGTGGCTGCCCAGCATGTGATCCAGTAGCTTTTCCAAACAACGGGGGGGGGGGGGGTAACGCCGATTCGCAGCCAATCGGTCAACTTACAGCATCATCGCAGCTAGTCAGCTAACTCACATGCCCACCACAGTACATGATCGCCTCAACAAGTCAGCCAGCAGCCAACTCACAAGACATCTTACAAGTCCTGACACATCGGTGAGTATTACTTTTAGGTATATTGTGTCAGTAACTGGAGTTAAAGTACAGAGAGTTGGCGTAAGATGGCAATTGAGCAAGTCAGCTGCAGCCAACTCACAAGACAGCTTACAGGACCTGATACATCCGTGAGTATTATATTAGGTATATTCGTGTCAGTAACAAAGGACTAAAGTACAGAGAGTTGGCGTAAGACGGCAGTTAAGACTAGTGGTATAAGATGGTCACCTTGTATACGAAGTTGCCTGGTATGAACATGCCCCTTCTTTCCGTTATACATTGCTTACCACACGAGTACCCATAGCGCCCCCGGTCCGGGTTCCCTGGTCGGGTAATATTGTGCACCATATCCACGATCACGGTTTCAAAGGACAAGTAATAAGTGGCCACATTCACAATCTGTTACTGATTTACTCCATGAGTACCCACAGCGTCTCCGACCCGGATTCCCTCTGTTGAGTATTATCATCTCAGCGGTTACTCTGCTAAAACTACAGGAACTACAACAAGGCCCCTACCTCCATCTGTTGGTAGTGTGGCATAGCAATAGCAGGTGAAGATTTGAGCAATAAATATTAAACATTTATAATCAATGTTACTATTTATTATCAAATCAAACCTGATATTGCTTTGATTGCCCACCCATCCTACCCCTCACTCTACGGCCTTGCATAGACACACACAACAGGCTGCAGTATTAGTAAGAAAGAGGGGTTTTCATGTGAGCGCATGTGCAGAGTAACCCGACTGAGCTCCCTAAGGGGAGATAACATTTATTTTCTGCAAATGGAATCTCCTACGGAGGATATAGGCATAGCAATAGCAGGTTTGATTTGATAATAAATAGTAACATTGATTGAAAATGTTTAATTTTTCAACTACTACCCGAATACACATGCGTAGATTAACGGCACTTCCATTACAAACCACCCCAGTCGGATTCTACCCCACGAGCGTTTCAACAGGACACGACACGCGGCCATTCGACCACAGGTGGTCCACCCAGATCCCCAAACGTCCACCCAAGCGCCAATTTCTCTACTACACGACTACTCCGTCTGACTCTACCGCACGAGTGCTTCAATATGACACCCACACAGCTCATTTGGACCATGGATGATCCATCATTTGGACCACGGATGGTACACCTAGACCCCCAAAAGTCTCCCAAACACCATTTTTCTACTAAACCACGACTGCTCTTGCACAGATTGACTGCACTTTCAATAAAAATAACCCCACGAGCCCTTCAATACGACACCCAACACGGCCCATTTGTGCCATTCTGGTCCACCTCTACCCCAAAACGTCCATCCAAACCACCTTTTTCTACTACCTTCCGACTGCGCATGAGCAGATTGACGGAAATTCAAATACAAACCAAACCTGTCCGACTCCACGACGCTTTAATAGGACACCACACACGGTCCACGTAGACCTCAAATACGCATGCGCGTCATAACATATGACTGAAGGTCGACTAATGGCCCGCGACTTCCCATCTTACTCTACAACGTCAGCCGAGTCGAACAAGTACCCACACCCTGTAGTTTACTCCACAAAACTTTGACCACGTCTACCCCAAATCTCCTAACTCAAATAACAACCACCCAGTCAGAGTGTACCCCACGAGCGCTTCAAAATGATACCCCACTGGGCCCATTTGGACCACGGATGGTCTACCTTTACCCCGAAACGTCCACTCAAACGCCCTTTTTCCACTACACGACTGCGCATGTACAGCATGACGTGGCAAATCAACACGACAGCCTAACTCCCCATTAGCGCTTCAATATGACCCCTCACACGGCTCATTTGTACCAAGGATGGTCCACCTCTACCCCCGCGACCCCTCCCACCGTACTCTTCAGCGTCAGCAGTCAAACGCACTCTTTTGTTTACTCCAAAGCAAACTTGTCCATAGGTTCAGTCCGTTTTCCAGATTGTTTGGCAACATATCCAGATTTGTTCAGGTCAAGTTTTACGTGCATCCCATTCATGTGCAGATGGCGCCACGATCGCCATCATTCGGTTTAATTGGTTATTTTACACGGTTATTTTGTTCTACCGACGCCATACTAACGTCCCAATGTTCAGAAACGATGGACGGACACGGACGGGCATCTTGGATGTTTACATTGTGCGAGATACAGGTTATTCCCTATTATAATACTAATGGGTCTGTACAGTGTAGCTCGTAATACAGGGTGTATAACTCCTAATGCATTCAATACACTTTGATAACGACACAGGATAAAACATGCTGAGACTTGTTGACCCCGAATTGTTGCCGTCACGGGAAATCCGCAGACAAGAAACCAGTTGTATATCATCCTATGGATATAACATTGAAGTGACTGTGGAGTAACATAACATTGACTTGACTGGGAAGTTGGCATTTTAATATCCTGCATTCCCGGAGCTTGCCTCAGATTACCGAATGTTCTCGAAGATTCGCGGACAATCCCGAAGATCGCGAGCCCACAATGCACCTACGACGTCATGCAAACGTCTGGCCAACAGCCCGCCACAAGAGTTTATCTCCCCCTGGAAAAGACGGTTCAAGACGAAGTTTCTCTAATACTCCGGTAAATCTACTAAAATTGCCTCCACGGTCTACGAAGGAAGAAAGCGTTGAGCTGATTAGGCGAGGCTTTATTAAAGGCTATAGACTACCAAATGTCATTGTCATATTTAGCCAGACCATATCACACATGTAATGTACTATGATAGACGGGACTGATGTTGTTTTATCGGCAACAAACTGCGAACAAAGGGGAAGGGGAAGCATTGCACTGAATTTGATAGTATGGAGTCAAAATATCACTGAAAGTTTCGTACTTACTGAATCATTAATCGTTAAACTATTATCATGGTTATGCCGTTAGGGAAATCTAATAATAATTGACTATCCCAGAGTTTAGACGGAATATATTGCAAACTTTGTACTGACGACGTATATGCGGGTTTGAAAGGGTATAGTTTGAGAACTCAGTCAGATGGCATGTACTCTGTGACGCGAGGAAAAGAATAGAGACATATATGTTTGTGTAGAATGAATATCGATATTAATTTATTCTTAATATTTCATACAATCAGTGCTATATAGGCGTGCAGATTAACATAGTAGCCGATTGATCAATTCACAGTGCATTTTCTTCTCTATTTGATTTACGTTTCCCACTGTTTGATATATATCTCTGCCAAAATGTCTTTGTTCCATGGAATTATTTCAATCAAATTGGAATTTGTTTTTACTCAGCTGCCAAACGGACACGAAAATTGCTAGAGTCAATAATGTTTACTAAGAACACAAAAAGCGGAGAAATCAAAGAATGTGTGACAGTTCGATATATCATCAGATGCTGACCTAGTTTTGCTGCAGAAGCTTTTTGACCAGATCACCAATAACCGCATCATATGTTCATACATTATCCCAGACAGGCTTCCAAAATTCGATCTCTCTGGGGCAAATATTAAATCTGTTAATAATTTTGTGTGTCGGTGAACGAAAGATGATGAGATCTTTATGCGGTTGCTTGGCCAGTGGGACATTTGACGCACATTGTATTTTCAGCAAATTATGAAAATTAAAATAATAAATTCCGTATTAGAGAAAAAGAATCCCCATGTTTTCTTGTTTGTGACGTTCAAATTCAAATAGTCTTTCTCACTGATGTCGATCAGAACAAAACCCGAAGTACCGTATACTCTTATTTTATTATTGTCTTCAATTCCTGACCAACCAAGGTATGAATAGAATCGTTCAGGTTTATCCAAACGTTGTCATAAATAACTAACTCATATATGGCATTTATAAATTTCACGCAAGTCGTAGGGAGCCGTGATTTCGACTCACTGGCTCGTCACTGCGCATGCGCAGGAATTGTGGAGTGGGTGTGCGCGGGAGTGTTGTGCGCAGGTATGCCGATTTTGTGGCGGTGTGCGCAGGAGTGTTCTGCGCAAGCGTGACGTCATGTATGACCCAAATGACCGTCACTTCCGGTCTGCGTGAATCGGGCGTGTGTATTCCTCCGCGGTGATGCGGTCTGGTGGTGATGCGGTCTGCCTCCGCGGACAAAGTAGTCCCAAATTCTCCGGCAATCTTCAGGGGCGAGAGGGGTCCCTTGTGTACCGATTAGATCGAGTGAGGTGTCAAAGTGAAGCATTCGTGAAGGGGCATCCAGCGGGATGGGTGTGACGTGGAACTGACGTCATTCTGCGCATGCGCAGTAGACAAAGTGTATGGAAATAGACCTTTTGGGGTCTAGGTGGGCCCCTATTGGTCCGATGGAGTCGTATGAGGTATCAATGAGAAGCATTCGTGAAGGAGCATCCACGGGATGGGTGTCACGTGGAAGTGACGTCATTCTGCGCATGCGCAAGCAGGAATTGTGGGAAAAGGGTATGGAAATAGACATTTTGGGGTCTAGATGAGCCCCTAGTGGTCCGATGGTGTCGTCTGAGGTCTTATTTTGAAGCTCTCGTGGAGGAGCATCCGACTGTGCTCATGGTTCGTCCGTGTTCAAGAGTCTGCGCATGTGTAGTCTGGTCGTAGTATAGAAAGCAGTCATATTGGGGGGTGCGTGGCAGTGTGTTTGACCAACCACCATGGGTCCATGGTTGTGATTTGGTGGTGTGGGTTGTTCGTACAGACGTCACTTCCGGTTTCACTAAAACTACCTCCGAACCCAGAAGAGTTCCCATTTGCCCGTAGACGTAGGGTCCGGATTTTCCATCCGGCTTTTCCCCAGCCCGGCCCGGCCGCAGCGCTCGCGGGTTAAAGGGAAGTTTCGGAAGTGTGCAAGGGCACTATATCACATCGGGGTATATATTTCATCCAAGTATAGCGGAAAGCGGTTGTCGTGAATAACAACAAGTTCAGCAATGTTTATAAAGTTTATTATCCCCAATGTTACATCATACCCAGACTGGGGGAGCCGCCCTGGGTATGTTTAGTATGTTCACAGCAAAACAAATTGAAATATCAAACACGATGTTTTATTATTTAACGCACCGTCACATTTAATGTTTACTGAGCTCAAGTCAACGATCAGCATGTAGACATAGAGAGTATATACGGTATGTTATGCTATTCATCAGTGCAAGGGTGACGCATTCAGCCGATCGGGGTCGTCGATCAGCTTGGTAACGAAGAACGTAACATTGGTGACCCTCTCTACGACCCATTGTGTGTTGGGGCGTTGACGATGTGCCCATCTCAAGGGATCCACGGTGTCCAGTTTCTCCAGCATCGTCTCTAGCGACGCCCGGTTAATGATGGTGAACGGCTGTTCAAACACATGGCTGTTATTACTGGCATAATAATACCGTAACTGGTCCGTCTCTTTGTGACGTAAGATGTACCCGAAAGCGACATTCAATTTGAAGACCGTAGCTTGGTCATTGAAGATGGCTTCCACGTAGCTGCGTAAAAGGGTGAGGTCGGTCAGTGGGAAATTGTAGATATCTGGAATAGGGCGATCACGGTGGAAAACGTGCCGTATCATGGGCCATTGGCGCCGATAGATGTCACTCACTGGATGGGCGTCCTGTAACAGATCGCTAGGAACATCCACTGCATCTTCCAGAAAATGTTCGATGTCGTCAGGCGTATGACTAGCAACAATAATGCTAGGGACTGGCTGGATATCTGGGCTCTTCTGAACTGTGGATACAGGCGGGCTCTCTGTGATCGCATCACCAGTGGCATTCGTCTCACCGGGCTCATCATCACTGGGTCTGACCCTCCTGGGTGCCACTTTAGTGGGAAGTTGTCGCCCAAACCATAGAGACGGGGCATGAATCAAACGCTGATGCCGTCTTAACTGACTGGGTCGTTTGAAGAGTTGACCACATTCATTACATTGTTCCGTCGCGCCCTCGTGGAATGAGCGTTCGTGGCGCAGTAAAGGATCCTCCCGATTAAATGACCGTGCGCAGGTTATACAAGTATACCGTGCGCCGTTGTGGATGGAGGACTCGTGCCGTCGCAAATCTTCTGGGCGAGTAAACTGCTTCTGGCAAGTTGTGCAAGTGAACATCTTGGTGGTTGATAGTGTCGTGGCTCCTCTCGTCAGATAGGCTCAGGCTGGTGAGGCAGGCTTAGGCTGGTCAGGCAGGTTCAGGCTGGTGAGGTGAAGCAGGTCAATGAATGCAGCAATGCCCTAAAAATTTCCACTTTTATACACCTACATAGAAGTACCCGGGTGCAGGCGCGGACGTCACCGAAAAACCCCCCACCCACATACAGCTCATCACATACAGTCGCCTCCTCAAGAATCTCATACACACCCAGATGCAGGCGCGGACGTGAAGTGCCCGGATGAAGACACGGACGTCAGCGAAATTCTGGGGGGAAAACCCCACAGACAGGTCAGTACGTGCATTCCTATCATGTTTCCTACCCGTCGGATGAAACGACCAGGCCGCTTCCCTTTTATAGCACGCTTGCTGGTGATCTATTATTAGCACACTCAGTTCATCTACCTCCAACTCGAGGACCGATATGTACTGGCGTACGACTGAACCGCATTGCCGCGCGCGCGTGTTTGTGTGTGTGTGTGTGTGTGTGTGTGTGGGCAGTGGATTTTACATCCGGGACATTGTCAACATCCGGGTTTCCCAGTGGGGTTTCCCGTCGTTCCTTCGTCTTCCATCCGGGTACTGTGGTTTGACATCCGCGTCCTCATCTTACATCCGGGTTTTTCCATGTTTACTGTCACGTGACCGGCAATGACCTTTAACCGCTGACATGAGCTTTAACTTTTAACCTTTTAACCTTTAACATCCGCTTGTAAACACACCCATAGCGGTCCCTCCAGCGTGGATGTGCTGTGATGGGGGGCTAATAAAAGGATTGACCTGTAATCTTTGTTGTTGCTCTCTTTTTGGACTAACCAATCAGAATAGTACGTATCACGGACTACACCCGTAGAGCTACGTATCTGCGCGCATGTGTGACATGGTCTATAAAACACGTCCCTCTGGATCCCACACCCCCATTTCTACGGTTGCAGAGCCATGACGGACATCCATCCCTATGCGACTCGCATTTTACAGCATGCGACCGTGGTTAATTCACTCACGGGTTACCGAGCAGTGGTTCGGTTCATGTTTGGAGATGGTGACGACAACGAGGGGCGACGGAAGACGGAAGAGTTCACAGAAGCGGTCCTCGAAAGAGTGCACACGATGGAGAGGTGTGCCATCACTCACCACTACTGGACTATGACAGCCATCCTTGATGCTCGGACTATGGACCACGAGCGCTCACGCCGGAACCAGCGACGGCTCGTTGGACTAGTAATGGTCTTTGCTCTATTGACCCTGACGCCGTGGCAATGACAGCGACAGAAAAAAAAGAACGGCTCTTCAGAGCCTCCACAGAAGCGCGTATGTGCAACCGATATATACGAGGGTCAGTCACAGTGTGCGTCATTCGCCGATCGTCATTGGGTCAACCATGTCACCGAGGGACCTCACCATAAATACGAAAGACAGTCAGAGTGTGTGTCATTCACCGTTCGTCATTGGGTCAAGCATGCCACCAGTCCTACGAGCCACCCTTCCCCTTACACCCCGGGTGGGGTTACACGTCTATGAAGATAAAATCACCCTCGTTGAAGACCGTGGAGATGCTTGCTGGTCGCGCGCTGAGACCGTATCGAATACGGTTACGCTACACCGTGACGGCTGAACCAAATTTAAACGGGTGTTGAGTGGTGAGCTCGACGGAAACCTCATCCACATAGACAATGCCATCTACGTACACCGTGGACCCTTCTTCCCACGCCTAGGCCGTTACCAAGACCCTACGCGAGGCTTCACCCTAGACCCCGATCTGTGGACAGCCTTCGAGAAAGTGGTGCCTATCGTGGACCAGCTGTTTACACCGGACGAGCGGTCAGCTGTTCAGTTGGAGTGGGCTCGTGCCCTGAGTGAAGCGGCGGCAGAACCCAATGAACAAATTACCAAACCTAGCAATGAAGCGGAGGCAGACGACGATGCCATTGATTATCCGGCTAGACTCAGTCAACCCAGTGACATGACCACCCGATCCTTTGATCTCACGTCATAAACTTTTTCTTCCTATAAATACGAGAGACAGTCAAATCTGGTACCATTCACGTACTGACCATGACGGAGCATATAATACGGGCGTATCTCAGCTTGACCCCCGAGGTCTTCCTGCACGTTTATGCGGATAAGGTCGACATCATGGAGGAGGTGGGAGACATCTGTGATGCATACCCTACACAACCGTGTCCGGCTCACATTCGTCTGTCCCGGGAGGGCTGGACCAAATTCAAACGGGTGTTTTCTGGTGAACTGGACGAAGACCTCATCCACTTGTGTCACGATGTGTACATCCGACGCGGCCCTTTCTTTGCTCAATTGGCTCGGCTAGATGGGGGTACAGTGCATTTTACCCTTCACCCTGATTTATGGTCTGCGTTGGAAGATGGCGTGGCAGATGTGGATCAAGTGCTTATCAAGCGGTCATCAGACGAGTTGGACTGGTCATTTACCGTGGACAATGTGCTGGCAGAAGCCAACGAAGAAAATCAGGCCGGCCCAAAATATACCCGTTATAAATAAACGATAGAGCCAGGGTCCATCATCATTTGTCACCATGAAGAGCTGGGAGAAGGTGTTGGATAACTTATACTACGGTCCCGACAGTCCGCTGGCCTATAGTGCATTGACGGCTCTCTATCGAGCAGCCAAACCCCAGGGGATACAACGTGCTCAAGTCCGAGATTGGTTAAGAAAACAAGACACCTATACCTTACATCGAGCTGCCCGTCGCCATTTTCTACGGAACCGGGATATCGTGGGAGGACTAGATGCCCAATGGCAAGCGGATTTGGTCGATATGGGCGCCTTTGCCAAACACAACGATGGAAATCGGTATATCTTGACGTGCATCGATATCCTGTCGAGGTATGCGTGGGTGGTTCCCATCCAGACGAAAACGGGGGCGAGTCTCATAGCGGCGTTCAAGGACATCTTCAAGACCGGGCGCAAACCCTTGTATTTGCAACCCGACAAAGGCACGGAATTCCTCAACAGACGCAAAGCGCAAGTGGGCTTTGTGGTGATATTGCTAACCCTGCTGAGTGTGTTGTACGGAGGTGTGTTTTACGACGTAGTCTATGTCAGCACGCTACTTAACCAACTTAGAACTCCAGCCACCAGTCAAACCAGTCTACAGATAGAACCAGTCAACCCCGTATCGAGCCCAGTCATCACCACCACCACACCCCGTGTACAAGCCACATCGAGCTCCACACCAGGTATACAGTCAACACCTACACCAAGTACACCCACTACGTCTGAAAACCCACCGGATTTCATCCCTCACAGTGAACAGACAACGACGACCGACGTTGTACCCACCACCACTCCAGTTCACTCGTACCAAATTTACAAGAGCGGGTTACCACGACAGCGGATACACCTCCAACCATGGACCCTCGGTGGCAGCATCCCTTCATTTGCGTCATCGCAGGACCGACGGGCTCCGGCAAAACGTACTTCGTCAGGAAGCTCCTTCAACACGCCGACAGCATGATCACCCCACCCATTGGCCGAGTCGTGTGGTGTTATGGAGAATGGCAGGCAGCGTCTGCGGCAATGCCCCACATCACGTTCGTGGAAGGCCTACCTAACCTGGCCGATTTGTAACCCGACACCTTGGTGGTTCTGGATGATCTCATGGCGGAGACGGATGCGCGCGTCACCCAACTTTTTACCAAAGGCAGCCATCATCGACGGCTCAGCATCATCTACATTGTGCAGAATCTGTTCAGTAAAAACAAAGAACATCGGAACATCCGCTTAAATGCCCACTACCTGGTGGTTTTCAAAAACCCGAGAGATACCACTCAACTGCTGCACCTGGCGAGACAGATGTATCCCGGCCGCACACCGTTTGCGTTGGAAGCCTTTAAAGATGCCACAACCCCTCAGCACGGGTATATGCTCTTCGACCTCAAGCAAGCCACCCCCGACCACCTTCGACTACGGACCGGCATCTTTCCCGAAGAGACCCACCACGTGTACATGCAAAAATAATGTAAACACATCCACAGTGGCTCCCCCAGTTGGGAGAGTTGTCTGATGATGGGGATAATAAAAAGAATTAATACCACATCATGGTTGTCTTTGTCTCTGTTCAATATTCAGGAGGTAGGTAGATAAAAAGAGCAGAGTTGTGGGTTCTGGCATTAGTTGTACATGATGTCTGCGCGAGAACGGAAGCACGCTCCGACGCTCCGTGTATTGAAGACGGCCCCACCCGAGTTGGTCCGAACCATTGTACGCGGTGCGGACCCTGACCTTGTACGCTGTCTGTGCGAGATCGGGTACAACCTGTTAAAAGGCAACGTCCCACTGACTCCGGCTCAGAAGACCAAGTTGACCAAGCATAAGACAGGTCTCCGAACCCTAGTCCAAAAGCGAATCTCTCAAACACAAAAGAAAAAGGTGTTACAGAAAGGCGGCTTTCTCGGGCCCATCTTAGCACCGTTGGCCGCTTCCGTGTTGGGTCCAGTATTGGGTGGGCTCTTCGGCCGACAATGAACCACACGAAAAAATGGCCCTCGTCGAACCACGGTTCCTTCGCCCTACCCTGTTCCACCTATGGTGAAGACCATAAACACCCTCGATGAAGAGATGCAACAAATCTTACACACGCCCGATTCACGCAGACCGCAAAGGACGTCATACATGACGTCACACTTGCGCAGAACACTCCTGCGCACACCGCCACACGACCGCCACAAAATCGTCATACCTGTGCGCGCAACACTCCCGCGCACACCCACTCCACAATTCCTGCGCATGCGCAGTGACGAGCCAGTGAGTCGAAATCACGGCTCCCTACTACTCACGCATTCATTACATTCTATGTGGACCCATCCTGGCTAAAACCAGGGGTATATCCATCCTCGCTATAACCAGGGGTATCCGTATCCTCGCTAAAACCAGGGGTATCTATATCCTCGCTAATACCAGGTTATCTCTATCCAGGCTAAAACCAGAGGTATCTCTAACCTCCCCCAAACCAGGGGTATCTCTCTTCGCTAAAACCAGCCATGTTTCTATATTCGCTAAGACCAGGATACCTCTATCCTCGCTAAAACCAGGGGTATCTCTATCCTCGCTAAAAACCAGGGGTATCTCTATCCTCGCTAAAACTAGTGATATATCTATCCTCGCTAAAGCCAGGGGTATCTCTATCCTCGCTAAAACCAGGGGCATCTCTATCCTCGCTAAAACCAGGGGCATCTCTATCCTCGCTAAAACCAGGGGTATCTCTATCCTCGCTAAAACCAGTGATATCTCTACCCTTGCTAAAACCAGGGCTTTTCTATCCTCGCTAAAACCAGGGGTATCTCGAGCCTCGCTAAAATCAGGGATATCTCTACCCTTGCTGAAACTAGGGGCATCTCTATCCTCATTAACCCCAGGGGTATCTCGATCTTCGCTAAAACCAGGGATATCCCTATCGCTAAAAACCAGGGGTATCTCTATCCTCGCCGAAACCAGGGGTATCTGTCTCGCTAAAACCTTGCTGAAACCAGGGGTATCTCCTTCCTCTCCATCAGATTTACTTGCCACGACATGTTATCATGTGACAACAGATACATTGAAAGTGAGCAGATTGCGGTCTGCTATGTAAGATGATCAAGATTTCGCCTTCGCTCAAAGAGAAACCTTGACATTGCTAAGATGAAGTGGACCCACCGTCGAAATATAGACGCTTTACCTAGAATTTTCCGCCATATGGAGATCTAGATTAGGTATAGTATAACAATAAAATAGTAGTATTTTGTCTTTTGTTTGGTGTCATAACCGTTACTCGATCGAAAAGGAGAACAACTGAGAGCTGGAACCCTGTGACTTTGTAGTAAGTTGAGGTCAATTTGAGTCTACTTGTATGATCCCCAAGCAAAGAATCCTGTGGAAATCCCAAATGGCCGTCATGTGAGACTGCCAGAAAAGTCATGTTTTCGTATTTTTTCTTCAAATCGTCTGCCTTTCTAAGTAAAATATTTTGCGCATAATATATTTTTATTTTAAAATGGACTGAAAATCGGATAAATAAATAAATCTTAAAATCAGACCGAAAAAAAGTCCTAAAAATGTCTGTGACATCGCTGTTACGTCATCATGCGATCATAATTGATTTCGTTTTTACATTTTCTCGTAGAGTTTCACCCAAATATGTAAGTTTCAGCTCCTGATATCGGGGATAACTAAAATATTCAGGGTTTCAGTCCGATCGACCTGGCAAATAGACACCCTTTCCATTGGTCATTTCCCCTTCAAAATCGGTTTGAAACAACTTCGGTTACCGGTAATTCAAGATGGCGGCCCTCAGACGTCATCTTGATCTAGCGGGGTTTTTTTTATTCGTTTATTGAATTTGAGTCCAATGTGCATATTTTTTGCATCAAGCCTTGTTCAGATCATAGTAATTGAAAACCTTTCGAATACTTCGGTAGACTAACATATTATATACCACACTCATTCCTGAGAATTAACCCTTCGCCTGCCTTATCGAAAAGCTTGATCTGCTTATCTTCCTTGACCAGTTTCTGTTCTTACTTCTGATTATTATCAGACGTTAAGGCGTTAAGAAAGGGCGTTAAGGCGTTGAGACTGGCGTTGAGGCGTTGCGACGGACGTTAAGATAGAGCGTTGAGGCGTTGAGACGGGCGTTAAGGCGTAATGACGGGCGTCGACGGACGTCATTGCAATTCGATGAATTAGTGTCATTTCCATGGAATATATAGAAAAATCAGAGATTCTGAGCTATTTCACCAGGGCGTTAAAGCGTTAAGCTGAGCGTTGGCGGGCGTTACTATTCATAAAAGTAAGCGTATCCCCAAAACGTGCACAGTCGACGTTCAACCATCAACATGGCTTATACTTGCTCTGAATGCGAACGCACGTTCTCCAGACGTTAAGATATGATGCGACACGAGAAGAATATGCTTGAGATTAAAGACACCGAGGCACAAGATGCAGATGCTGAGAATATGCAAGCTGTTTCTGAGAGTCCGCCGACTAATACCGAAACAGAGACTACTGAAAGTCTATCTACTGATACGGAGAGCTTGATCTCTGATAGTCAGCCTACATCCCAGGGAAGTGAGGCAGAACCTACCTTTTGGGATCGTATTGTGCATGAAGCTATAAATACTCACGCTGCGGCGATCGAAGACGGCGGACAGGATAACTTACAACAGGTGTACATCAAAATGCGCCCCTGCATCAGAAAAACAGCCTTGGCGATCTATAAACGGTATTGTCTGCTACCGTTTGAAATGAAAGGCGACCCCACGCACAGGTCCATCATGAAGACCAAGCGTCACTTGGAAGAGGATATGGGGCTACCACCCACCGATGCCCTGCAAAATGCGATCAAAATGCGCAAACAACTGTTCTAGGACACGTTGCCGTTACAGTATCCTGGCCTGCCAGACAACGATTAGAACAAACGGATCAGAGCGAACATGGGCGAAGACTGAACTTTCTGAAATGGCGGTTTCTGATTGGACAAGAGCAGCCGAGAATACATCTAACGGGCAAGAACGAATATGAGAGATGCAGCGCCAAATGGCGGCCTCTGATTGGACAAGAGCCTACGAGAATTGTAATCATATCCAATGCGGCTTCCCCAGCTTGGGTATGATGTAACGTTGGGGAGAATAAACTATATGAAACTTGAGAACGTGTTGATCTGTCTTTCTGTCATCTGCATCATGGCATTCAGCCGTAAGGGATTAGCTATAGAAGACGTTAGGGCGTTAACCCCATTCCTCCTCCTCTTCTCCTCCTCCTCCACACACGCACACACAGGTAACTCTACCAGGTAGCCGGATTGGAATTTAGTCCGTTCCTATAATTCCCAATTTGTGAGAGTCGGGAAATCTCAGTTTACTGGGTTAAAGTTAGGAAATAAAAAAATCCTAACGAAATGCATTTCGTTATGAACCAGTATAGGCCAAGGAATTAAAAAAGATATGTGGACATTTGCTTCTCCATCATTAAACAAAATCTCCAGATCAGAAAGTTTGTTTACAAATCGATGGAGGCGGAGGGGTCAGAGTACTCGACAGTTATATCATGATGTCTGCCTGACGTACGGTATCGGTATATATACAAAGCATTTAAACATTCTGTTAATTTTCATCCATACAAAAGATTATCGACCAAAACGCATTTGGATAACATCTGCTGTACTTTTAATTCCAAATACAAAAGTATATAAATAGATGAAATCCACCCTTGAACACAGCTCTCTTGACCACATATCTTCGCTTTGAACGTTTGAGTCACATTATGGGGATGATGAGCCGTGTCCTTCTTGCTGTTCTGGCGCTCTCTGTTTGCAGTGTACAAGGTACTTCTTTGTCTTTTTGTTTATTTCTTATATGCCTTTAACTATTTCTGATATTAGACGAAAATATACTTATTCTCCAGACGTTTCTTGAGAGATTCCTTCGTCGTTTTCAAAGTTGTTAACAGCACTAGAAGCTTGATACCACCAAAATCTTTACACCACGACTAGAATCGTGGTAACTCCACTAGAATCTTGGTGACAAAAATGATGATTTTGATCGATGGATCCAGAGCAAAGTAATTCGACTCAAATCAAACTTTAATTTCGTCTGTGATGATATCTTCCAATGAGAACCATGCTACATGTACACATATACATCTGATGCCTACACTCCTAACCATATCCCTATCTTGATACCACCTCTAGAATCTTGGTAACTCTACTAGAATGTTAGTAACTCCACTATAATCTTGGTAACAGATCTTGGTAACTCTACTAGAATGTTAGTAACTCCACTATAATCTTGGTAACTCTACTAGAATGTTAGTAACTCCACTATAATCTTGGTAACAGATCTTGGTCACTCTACTAGAATCATGATAACACCTCTACTCTCTAAAAACAACTGTGTACCACAGGTACACAATCATTGTAAGAAAATTGCACATCCATAATAATTGTGTACAAGTGGTACACAAGTTTGAAGAAAACCTACACATCTTGTGTACCTCTGGTACAAAATCTTCTGTGGATGTGCAATTTTGTACACAGTTGTTTTTACAGCGTAGAATCTTGGTAACAACACTAAAATCATGGTAACTCTACTAGAACCTATAAGCACCACTATAATATTGGCGTTACAATCCACTGATTAACATGGCACAATACAGAAGGAAGGTGACTTCGAAATTATTAGCGAAAAGCAATTTGTAGATCGATATTCCGACATATATTTATTCATGTCCTCGTCAGGAATAAGTTTTGAAGATAACAGGAATAAATATAATGCCGAAATATTAATCTACAAAATGCTTTTCGCTAATATTTTCGGGACCACCCTCCTTCTGTAATAAAATCCACCAGATTCTTGGTAACAAATCTCGAGAACACCACTAGAATAACATCACTAGAATAACTCCCTTGGAATTTTGACGAACATAATGCTCATTTGGGTCGATGACCTAGGGCAAATTAATTCGACTCGAAGCCATGCTACATGTTCACATATAAATCTGACGCCTATACTTCTAATCATATCCATGCCTTGATAATACCACTAGAATCATAGTAAATCCCCTAGAACTTTTGTAACTCCATTAAAATCGTGATCGTACCACCACAATCTTGGTAACTCCAACAGAATCTTCGTAACAAATATAAAATTTTGGTAGCACCACTAGAATCTTGGTAACTCCACTAGAATCTTGGTAACAAATATTGATATCACTACAATAATCTTGGTAGCACCACTAGAATCTTGGTAACTCCACTAGAATCTTGGTAACAAATATTGATATCACCACCATAATTTTGGTAGCACCACAAGAATCTTGGTAACTCCACTAGAATCTTGGTAACAAATATGTATATCACCACAATAATCTTGGTAGCACCAGTGGAATCTTGGTAACAAATTTTGATATCACCTCTAGAATCTCGGTATACCGTATGGGAGAATCTCCTAATGTTACAATCCAAACACGCTTTGTGCTACCTCACATTGCTTTACTGTATGGAAACTTGTGTATCGTATATGGAAACTGTAAAATTTGACTCAAGGAGCAATTTGCGTGAAACTATTCTAGTCAAAGCGATAATTTGCCATAGTCGTATTGATCAAATCACATATGCCTGATGTGTTATGACGTCAGAGTGGTGTAATCCTTTTCGCCGGTATTTTCGGCTTGTATATGTCACAATTTTCGATTTTTGTTACTTCTCGATTTTTGTTATTTCTCGATTTTGTTCAATAATTCGTTTCTTTCCACATATTCAACATAGTTAATAATGTGAGTACTATAACGATAGTCAAGCAAGTTTGCAAAATTTCCCTATTTAGCATTTCACATTAGCATATCTTTTGAAATGCTTTTTTCCGCTGTGTATATGCTTTTTATCAAATTCAAAAAGCAGTTCTATTTTACAATTTTCCTGTTAAATTTCACTTGTTTTGAGCACCAAAATGGTAAACTTGTAAAATATACGACAACCAGATTCTATCCAACTGGTCAGTTCTTGACACAATTGTTCAGTATATGTACACTTCACAAACATGTGCAACATGTCTGCTTGTTTGTCTTAGCAATGTCGGATTACAGATAACAATATCAACTAATTTATTTCATACAGAAATATTTTATGCAGAACATTGAACTGGAAATTATGCATACTACTTTCTAAGCCAAGCGGTGAATTATTTTGAAAAGTTCCGGTAGGGCCACAGGTCTGAAACGCAATTTGGGTGAAACGAGAAATAAACGGTTTACCTCCAAACAAAATACATCAGCATATTCTACAATTGTCACTTGATATATTCCCGTCGTCAAATTGGTCAATTTGTGCAATTTTATACATTTGCCGGGCGATTCAAAATGCAACCTGACTGTCCATTCAACCCGGCACAGCAAGATGATCGCCCACTTCTTTCTCAATTCTGATTGGTCAGTCGTGACACGCCTCCGGCAAGAGAGGTCACACACTGATCAGCTGACCAATCAGAATTGAGAAAGAACCGGGCGTTCATCTCGCTGTGCCAGGTTGAATGGGCAGTCAGGTTGGATTTTGAACCGCCCGGCCAAGATATAAAATTGCACAAATTTACTAATTTGACGACGGGAATATATAGAGTGACAATTGTAGAATATGCTGATGTATTTTGTTTGAAGGTAAACCGTTTATTTCTCGTTTCACCCAAAGTGCGTTTCAGACCTTGTTGTATTTTTATATAAAGCATGGGGTTATATATAGAGACCCCATATTTCGACACTTCACCGTAATACCACCGTCCACACCCCCAAAACTCTTGTTTTGAGGGCCTGTGGGTAGGTCTGATGAGGTGGATAGGCCCATGCTGGTTCAGTTGACAATGTTGGTCCCACTGCGAAACCCGCTCCTGGACATTTGCGTTATGGGTTGTGGCATCTTGTTTTTCTCGTCTCATCACGTAGAACACGATGGGAGGGGTCTCGAAGCCAAGCGGTGAAATTTTTTGAATTTTTTTGTCCCACTGGGAAACCCACTCATGGACATTTGCGTTATGGGTTGTGGCATCTTGTTTTTCTCGTCTCACCACGTAGAACACGATGGAAGGGGTCTCAAAGCCAAGTGCTGAATTTTAAAAAATCACTGTGCTCATGCGCATTGGTCAAGAAGCGCTGGGTGGGTGTTTTGTGGCCTAGGAGGACCCATACTGGGCCGATGGGGTCGTATGAGGTCTTATTTTGAAGCTCTCGTGGAGGACCATCCGACTAATGTGTCGTCCGTTTTCATCATTCTGCGCATGCGCAGTCTGGCCGTAGTATACAAAGCACGCATTTTGGGTGTTCGATGTTGTGGTGACCCCTCGCCGGCTATCCATCATAGCTCTCTAGAATTGTATCTAATACCACTTATGCCGGTGCTAGGGGCCGTGTGGTCATATCATCCATGTTGCCACATGAACAGGTACAATAAAAGCGTACCTGAGATACAACACATATCACGAATCGTTAGATTCTTGGTATGTGCTTTAGAATAGGTTTACCAGAAGACTATTCTGTGAAGTCATATGACGCAGTCAGTATGTCGGCACCTCTTCCCACTTCCGTTATATGTGTTGTAATCAATCGGCCGCGCTCATCAGATTATCTAGCACCACCACGTTGGTCTGCTCGGGGTCGAAGAAATACGCTTGATCGATATCGTGGGAAATCCCTGGGGCGAAGCTCCCATTCTGTAACCTTGTAGTTTCGTATGCGGGCTGCCACTGGCTATAACACCATACAAAGCGTGTCGGAGCTGGGGTTGCCACACCTTCCTCTAAGAACTTCATCACCCAGTACGTTTTTCCACATGCCGTAGGGTCGCAGACCATCATCGTATAGGGATGCTCTACTTCACTTGTGGACCTATAGCGGGACTCGGTGGTGTCTCTTGGTTGTGTTTGCATTGAATGTGTCTGAGCATACTATCGCGACGAGGGACATGTAAATGAGGGACACGTGTTCATCCGTATATGCACAAACACCACAACCGGGTGGTGACACGACGGTAGATCGGGTGATGGTGGTAGATGCCGTGGGGCGGAGCTTGGAGTCGATCAATACATATGAACTGATGAGGGAGACCATCACTGGGTGGTGACACCACCACCACCATCACCGGGCGTTGACGCTCGTCAATGCCCGGTGGTGATGATAGATCCCGTTGGGCGGAGCTCGGAGCTCTTGAAGCCCAGAGCTCGGAAGTCACGTCATCGTACGCATGCGCACGCACCTGTGGTGTACCCTGTACGCTATAGCCCATAGGGTATACCAGGGTGCGGGTGCACCACAGGAGCGTGCGCATGCGTACGATGACGTGACTTCCGAGCTCTGGGCTTCAAGAGCTCCGAGCTCCGCCCAACGGGATCTACCATCACCACCGGGCATTGACGAGCGTCAACGCCCGGTGGTGGTGGTGGTGGTGTCACCACCCAGTGATGGTCTCCCTCATCAGTTCATATGTATTGATCGACTAATCAACATGTCGTGTACGTGTATATTCTGTCAGTGAACCTTCTCTCGTCGCACAGTGAATTTCAAGAAATTTTACCGCTTGGCTTCGAGACCCCTCTCATCGTGTTCTACGTGGTGAGATGAGAAAAACAAGACCCCACATCCCACACCGCAAATGTGCATGAGTGGGTTTCTCAGTGGAACAAACATTGTCCACGGAGCCAGTATGGGCCTATCCACCCCATCAGACCAACCTTAACTTTTCAAAAAAAATCCCCGCTTGGATTCTAGACCCCTCCTGTTGTGTTCTACGTCGTAAGACGAAAAAAAACAACAAAAAACATGGGACCACAATCCATACCGCAAATGTCCATGCATGGATTTCTCATTAGGTTAAAGATTGTCCACTGCGCACAGATTAACATTGGAAGTCACCGGGGTCTACTATGTAGGGGGAGATCACTCTTCCTCACGTGACCGGACGTCACCGGAAGTGACCTTCACATGACCTTTGACCCGGATGTGACCTTTGATCCGCGAGGAACACCACAGCATCATTTTTTGGGCATGATTTTTGGGCGAGAATTTGCGGTTATACTACTACTGGTATCGATATACAAACTTAATTATTCATTCGGCTATAAAAGCAGTTTTACTTATTCTCACTTGACAATTTCACCTGTCCATAACTTCAATAATTGCACCGAATTAACATCTAAAATTCAGTTAACATAAACGAGGACCCTATTATTACATATTTCTAGTTTTATAACTTTCTGCTGATTTCAATACTTTACCTACATAACATAAACATTTTAGGATGGTTTCTTGGAAGCAGTGACACAGAAGAAGAGAAGGAGGCGAAGAAATGCCTGGCCTCCCCGGAGTCCGACGACAAACTTCACGTTCAGTTTATTCTCAATACACGAGCTAATCTAATCGTGTTTGATGATTTGACGGCGACAGCCCAAGACAGTACTGTAGATCTGATCGGCCGATCTCACATGGATTTCTCCAAGCCGACCAAATTCCTCATTCACGGATACACCGATCAAGCGTCAGCCGACTGGGTTCAAAGTATGATCCAAACCATACTCAAATATGTAAGTGAATACAGGTCAATACATACTCAAATATGTAAGTGAATACAGGTCTGAGACATGGCCCAAACCATAATCAAATATGTAAAGAAATACAGGTCTGA
The DNA here is from genome assembly GCA_036873755.1 of Hanleya hanleyi. Lineage (NCBI taxonomy): Eukaryota > Metazoa > Mollusca > Polyplacophora > Lepidopleurida > Hanleyidae > Hanleya > Hanleya hanleyi. The sequence goes on along the minus strand of JAVTVY010048986.1, from coordinate 90,834 downwards.
TACATGGTTCAAGACATGCTCAACTATGTAAGTAAGTACAAGCTCGAGACATGGTACATGTCATACTTAGATATGTAAGTGAATACAGGTCTGAGACATGGTCCAAACCATACTCAAAAATGTAAGCGAATGTACAGAGCTTGGACGTGGTTCAAACCATACTCAAATATGTAAGTGAATACAGGTCCGAGATATGATCCAAACCATAATAAAATATATCAGTGAATACAGATCTGACATGAGCCAAACCATACTCAAATATGTAAGTGAATACAGATTTGAGACATGGTCCAAGTCATACTCAGATATGTAAGTGAATACAGGTCTGAGACATGGTCCACACCATATTCAAATATGTATGTGAATACAGGGCTGAGAGATGGTCCAAACGACATTCAAACATATAAGTACCTGAGACATGGGTCAAACCATACTAAAATATTTGAGTGAATACAGATCTGTGACATTACCCAAACCATACTGAAATGTGTAAGTGAATACAGATCTGGGACATGACCCAAGTCATACTCAAATATGTAAGTGAATACAGGTTTGAGACATGGTTCAAAACATGCTGAAATGTTTAAGTGAATTCCGGTCTGAGACATGGTCCAACCCATAGTCAAATATTTATGTGAATACAGGTCTGAGACATGGTCCAAACCGTACCCAAAAATGTCAGTGAATACAGAGTTTGGACGTGGTCCAAACCATACTCAAATATGTAAGTGATTACAGGTCCGAGTCATGGTTCAAACGATTCAAGATATGCTCAAATATGTAAATGAATACATGCCTGAGAAATGGTCTAAACCATACTGAAATATTTGATTGAATACAGATCAGAGACATTACCCAAACCATACTCAAATATCGAAGTGAATACAGGTCTGAGACATGGTTCTGGTCATACCCAAATATGTAAGTGAATACAGGTCTGAGACATGGTTCTGGTCATACTCAAATATGAAAGGGAATACAAGTTTAAGATATGGTTCAAGACATGTTCATATGTGTAAGTGGATCCAGGTTTGAGACATGGTCCAAACCATAGTCAAATATTTATGTGAATACAGATCTGGGATTTGGTTCAAGCCATACTCAGATATGTACGTGAATACAGGTTTGAGACATTGTTCAGACCATACTCAAAAATGTAAGTGAATACAGAGTTTGGACGTGGTCAAAACCATACTCAAATATGTAAGTGATTACAGGCCTGAGGCATGGTTAAAGACATGCTCAAATATGTAAATGATTACATGCCTGAGACATGGTCCAAACCATACTCACATATGTAAGTGAATACAGATCAGAAATATGGTCCAATTCATCCTCAAATATGTGAGTGAATACAGGTTTAAGACATGGTTCAAGACATGTTCAAACGTGTAAGTGAATTCAGGTCTGAGAGATGATCCAAGTCATACTCAGATATGTAGGTGAATACAAGTCTGAGACATGGTCCAAACCATACTAACAAATGTAAGTGAATGTACAGAGCTTGGACGTGGTCCAAACAATACTCAAATATGTAAGTGAATACAGATCTGGGACATGGCCCAAACCATACTCAGATATATAAGTGAGTACAGCCCTGAGACATGGTCCAAACCATACTCACATATGAAAGTGAGTACAAGCCTGACACATAGTTCAAGACATGCTCAAATATGTAAGTGAATACTAGCCTGAGACATGGTTCAAACCATACTCACATATGTAAGTGAATACAGATCTAAGACATGGTCCAAACAATATGCAAATGAATACAGACCCGAGACATGGTTCAAGACATGTTCAAATATGTAAGTGAATACTAGCCTGAGACAAGGTTTAAACCATACTCAAATATGTAAGTCAATACAAGCCTGAGACATGGTTCAATACATTCTCAAATACATATATGAATACATGCCTGAGACACGATCCAAACCATATACTCATATATATAAATGAATGCAGATCTGGACATGGTCCAAGTCATACTCAAGCATGTAAGAAAATACTGATTTGAGATATGGTTCAAACTCTACTCAAATGTGTAAGTGAATACAGGTCTGAGACATGGTCCAAACCATACTCAAATATGAAAGTTAATACAGATCTTTGACATGGTCCAAACCATACACAAATATGTAAGAGAATACATGCCTGAGACATGGTCCAAACAATATTAAAATATGTCAATGAATACAGATCTGGAACATGGTCCAAACCATACCCTGATTACGGCGTATCACGTTGGATACACCGGTTCTCGTCAGATCACCGGAGTTAGGGACGTTGAGCTCGGTCAATACTTGGATGGGTGACCGGGTGCTGCACTGGCTGGGCTGATCAGTGTCCAGGGTAATAGGAACTGTGAACACTCTCGTGTTCTGACACATGTAGGCACCGTCGTGATATGACTGAAAAATGATGAAAACGACGTTAAATCCTACTCAATCACTCCAAACCATACTCAATTATGCAAGTGTAGATGGTCTGAGACATGGTCCAACAATAGTCAAATGTGTAAGTGAATACAGGCCTGAGACATGGTCCAAACCGAACTCAAACATCTAAGTGAATACAGGTCTGAGACATGGTCCAACAATAGTCCAATGTGTAAGTGAATACAGGTCTGAGACATGATTCAAACCGTACTCAAACATATAAGTGTATGCAGGTCTGAGACACGATCCAAGTCATACTCAAATATGTAAGTAAATACAGATCCCAAAGAGTTCCGCCCATACAGAGTTCAATCTATCACGTAAGTCTGAAAGAAATTTGATGCTGAATGTCTGATATATATTATCAGAATGGACCGGAATGTAGCGTTATGCATAAGAAAAGAAATGTCTGCATAAGTTGTTACCTCAAGCCTGAGCTCACGGTTTTACGTCTAGATTGAGAAAAAATAATGACAATGAATAAATCCATGGATTTCAAAACTTGAGAGTTGCGATTGAGTTCCACTTTCTACTAACTTCTTATATTCATTCAGAAGTCTGAAAGAATTTACACATTGAATATATACTGCCAAAATGCGCCACAAAACACCATTTTACATAAATATATTTGAAGAAAAGAAAAACTCCGGAGAGGTGGAAAAACGTTTGTGCAGCAATGTGATATTTTTCTATATATTGATATATTAGTCTATAAACGTTCTTCGCATAAAAATGCAGCATTTACATTCTTAACCCTTTCGTTTCCTTAGGAAGAATGCAAGTAGTATAGAAAGAGCATCTTGATATCCATTGACCTGAAAAATTTGCATATGACCTCTGTGACCTCACTTCCGGTTCCGGCCACGTGACCTGAAGTGACTTTTGCCCCTGCGCATGCTCACAAATTCGGTTAAAGTGGCGCAGTCAAAGGCCGAAAATAACGTCACAGAGGTCATTGGATTTCAAGATGCCCTTTCACTTGGAGCAAAAACTATGTTCCTGGCCAGTGAGCATTAACACTAATCATGCTAAACCGTTTCATTATCGAGGATATATGACATTTAAGGTGTACAATGGAGAGTAACAATTTCACTTTCTGTACCATCCCAACGCAATAATCCTGCAAAATTGCTCTGTAGATCAGCGCTTACTGAATATTCTTTTACCTATTTTTTTTCCTTATATAGTTTGCTATATGTAGTATATATAGAAGCATGTTGAAGTGATTATAATATGCACTAGTTGCATAAAAATAAAAAATACATGACTGAAAAAAATAAAAACAAAAATAAAATTCAGTGGTAGCACTGGCGATTCAACAGAGACTGAATACAAAAATAAAGACTTAGCTTGGTTAATCGACACTGGCTGAATAAAATTAAATTCTACTGTTATATTCTGTAATAAAGCACTGCAAGTGAATCCATCTGGCTGAGTAAAATTAAATAATGTGGAAAATTAGCACAGGCAAATCTGCAATGCCTGGGGTAAAAAATAAATAACGCGGAAAGATTCTACTGAAATAGTCGTAATATAAAACTGCAGGTGATTTCACGCTGGCTGAATAAAATTAAATAATGTTGCAAATTAGAACTGGCAATTCTGCGCTGGCTGATTAACCCTACCTGGCCTTGGGGGGGGGGGGGCGCACTTTCCGCCCCCCCCCCCCACCCCCTGTTTCTTTTTTGCCCCTATCTCCGGAACGACAAAAAATTGAGAGCTGAAACTCCGTGACTTTTTCGATTATCATATTGGGGTCATTTTGAGCATATTTGCATGACCCCCGAACAGATGATCATGGGTAAATTCAAAATGGCGGCCATGTGGGGTACCAGAAAAGTGATATTTTCGTCATATTTCTTCAAAATTTTTGCTTTTCTGTATGGAAAAGTGGATGAAAACGATTTTATTTCATATCAGATTATTATTTACTAATTTATCATGCAGTGTTTGTGAAGAAAAAAAAAAAAAAAAAAAATCGAGAATTCTGACCGAAAAATCGTCAAAAAATGCTCTTTTTAAAAACGACGTCACAATGACGTCATCATGGCGACCATCTTGGATTTATTTACATTTACTTGTAGAGCTTGACCCAAAGATATAGTGTGGTAAGTTTCAGCTCTCTAGCCTTAGTGATAGCGAAAATATTCCGTCCCTCCCCAGGCTGCGGTACACCCCAAATCGCCCAGGCCAGATAGGGTTAACTTAAATAACGCAGAAGATTCTCCTGAAATAGAATAGCAATTCAAAATTAAATGACGCGAGATTCAATATCCTTTATGTATTGATCAAGCTGCTCTTGCTTATAAAAATGGAGTTGAAACATGGACGAAGGGAGGTAACTATTCCCTTCGACCATTCCACGAAATTGCCTTGGAATATGTCCCCTTACTGGACCAGTCAATTATGAGGAAAGGGAAGTGGGAGGAGTGGTAGGTCTACAGGCCATAGCAACAACAATATCGAAACTGGCGCAGTATGCGGCCCAGAGCTTTCAGCACTGCTCCGCGAATAGCGTTATATAAATAGTAATTTCCACGTGCATTTAGATGTATTTCATCATGCGAAAAATAGTTACCGGAACTTTGGAAAAGTATGGGGTGTATCAGAAAAAGCAAACTGAAAAGTTTCTGTAACTGATGATAGAACATACGGTTTACCCGTCTAGCCCGTAGATTGAAATTAAAGGAAACATGTGACAATGCTGTAGGCCTATGATATATAGACAAAGAGAGAAGGAACGAAACAAAGAGTCCAGCAAAACGGCCGAATAACCACCAATAAAGCAATTTTGACACCAAAAATTCACCCCAGCCTTCCTAATATATTAGTTAGTGCTCACGAACAGTTGTTCCGATCATATCCCGTTCTCAGCTCTAGTTTTAGTCGATCTTTTCAAAGTCGTCAACCAGACCTTTTTTTTCTGAGACAGCCGCGCCATTTTCAACAGCTCCGGGGGCGTGGTTTGACCTAGAACATTCGCCAGAGGGCGCTGCGTAAAGTGTCAGCCAATCAATTTGTGTTGACAGCGAAATCGACGATCACGTTCCAATTTAGTGCTAAGGTGTCTAGGTCGGAGCTGTTGGAAATGGCGCTGTCTCAGGAAAAATGTCTAGAGGACTTTGAAAAGACTTCCGTCTACCTCCGTATATCATAGGCCTGCAGCATTATCACATGTTCCCTTTGATACAAACCGCTATCTGTTTGACGTGTAGTCTGTTGTACAGGAGGTCCAGCAGAAGCCTAAATTTCATCACCGTCAGTGAAGTCCCGTCGGCATTTGCCGTATCCAGATCGTTTGACCCCATTTGTAGTACTACGGTGTCCGGCTGGTGCGACGAAATGACGTTTAGATCATTATCCCAAGGCTTGGAAATCGTCCTTCCACCTACCCCGTAAAACCGGACATGCGTGGACTCCGAGACCCGCAAGTTCAAGGCCAGTCGAAGATTCTCACCGGAACGGAGAGATGACAATAAAATGGCCCAAGATTAAAGTTTTCATTATTGCGGAATAAACAGATACTTACCTCGGACGAATGCGTAAAAATAAATATGGCGGTGTGCTACCAAAATAGAGAATTTAAAACAAATCTTCCAAGGAATGAAAGTGTGCCGCGTTGTTGCCAAGAGGTGAATCGAAAAGGCAACGTCTGTGATTTCGCTTGCCCACGTGGGCAGAAGCTAGGTTGTGATTGGCTCGCTCCTTGGAAATGGAGCGCGGGAAAGCAATACCTAGGACTGGAAGTCAATTGCCTAGAGAGGAAAGGATAAGTGGCATGCACAAAAAAACACACAAGAGTTTTGGGGTGTGTGAGCGGTGGTATTAGGGTGAAGTGTCGAAATATGGGGTCTCTATATATAACCCCATGCATTGTGGATTTATATAAAGCATGGGGTTATATATAGAGACCCCATATTTCGACACTTCACCATAATACCACCGCCCACACCCCCCACAACTCTTGTTTTGCAGGCCTGTGGTGGCATGCAAGTACAAAATCGGGCACACTGTTGTAACAGTCATATATGGGGGTATGGCCTCGTATAACAAGTTTCCGCAATAGGTCTACTGTCTTGTGACGTTCAGATTCCTGTACCAATGTAAACGAATATAAATCTGAGAAATTGTTTAAAATTCATGCCAAATCGTCAATATTTGTATGGTAACCTTTCTAGTTACATTGTAAGTACTTTGCCGGAGCTTATTCCATATTGTCCAGCAACTAACTGTACGGCACATGCAATGACATTATCCTCAAGCATACGCTTTCATACGTTTCCCAACATACAGTGCAACAACAATAACAACACTCGTTGCACTAAGCCATTAATTCCACTTTGAACCTGCATATGGCGTATACATATCTCGTTTATAGCATTTGCTAGATCTTTTGTAAAATGTGACGATTTTAATTATCACCATAATTTATTATTTCTTAACTTGCAAAACAGGGCTATACGACCATGCGCCTCAACTCAAACTTTCTCAAATTTGGCGATTTATATAGCATCCTTATAGCAAAATACGAGGGTAGCGTGTAAGATATTTGGCGCTACGTATCGTAACTTGTGTCTAATTCCGCTTAATCCGGGCCGTATGAATTCCATGTACTTTAAGATCCTCATGTTGTTGATATGAACAGGCACAATCAAAGCATTATGTATTCATCACTGACAATTGTTGACAGCTTGTCTCTTGCGAGAAATCAGCCTATTTTTTTTATTTTTTTGCATACCGGTAAGGCCTACTATGATTCCGTTTCAAGCTGGTGTTATTGCTGTTATACGGATTAGGTCTTTAAATGATGGACGCGGATATTCTTGAGGTACCGGTAGATCTTCTATTCTACAGTCAAGTATTTGGCGGTCAATGTGTGTATCGCTTATATCTCATGTCTAGCCAAATTTCCGAAAGTTAAATCGCACAAAACTCTATTTTCCAGTGAACACGAAAACATTATGACATCACCCTATACAATTCAGTCCCAGTAGGTCTACATGAAACAAATGTTATGGAGTTTTATATTGAGAGAATTACTAATGTATTTCAAACGTGATAAATTATCAATATCACAGACTAACGGTAGTCATTTTGTAGAGCTCACCTTGTTGTACAAGATGCAAAAAAGAAAATGTATGGGGACCTGGTGAAGTTTGAGAAGTTCCTAAGTAGACGACTAATTAAAATAGCCATATTTTAGTAGGCTATATCCACAGTAGGCCTAGACGAGTAGGTCTATAAGATTGGACTGTGTGCTCGTTCACCACCCGCTTGAGATGTCAATATAGATCTGCAGTAGAATATACCGCCACCGGGAGAGGTCACGGTATGAACAGCTCCATCACTGGGATAGATCACGGTATGAACAGCTCTACCACCGGGAGAGGTCACGGTATGAACAGCTCCATCACTGGGAGACATCACGGTATGAACAGCTCTACCACTGGGAGAGGTCACGGTATGAACGGCTCCACCACTGGGAGAGGTCACGGTATGAACGTCTCCACCACTGAAAGAAGTCACGGTATGAACGTCTCCACCACCGGGAGAGGTCACGGTATGAACGACTCTACCACTGAGAGAGGTCACGGTATGAATAGCTCCACCACTGGAATAAATCACTGTATGAACTGCTTCACCACCGGAAAATGTCATGGTATGAACAGCACCACCACTGGGAGAGGGGACGGTATGAACGGCACCACCACTAGGACGGGTCACGGTATGAACGGCTCCACCACTGGGAGGGGCCACGGTATGAGCGGCCTCACCGCTGGAAGAGGTCATGGTATGAACATTTCCACCACTGAGAGAGGGGACGGTATGAACGTCTCCACCAGTGGGAGAGGTCACGGTATGAACGGCTCTACCACTGGGAGGTCATGGTATGAACAGTTCCACCACTGGGAGAGGTCACGGTATGAGCAGCTCCACCACTTGAGATGGGTCACGGGATGAACGGCTCCATCACTGGGAGAGGTCATGGTATGAACAATTCCACCACTGGGATAGGTTACGGTATAAAAAGATCCACCACTGGGAGGATCACGATATGAACGGCTCCACCACCGGAAGAGATCATGGTATGAACAGTTCCACCACTGAGAGAGGTCACGGTATGAGCGGCTTCACCAATGGGAGAGGTCACGGTATGAACGGCTCCACCACTGGGAGAGGTCACGGTATGAACGTCGCCATCACTGGGAGAGGTCACGGTTTGAACGATTCTGCCACTGAGAGAGCTAACGGTATGAATAGCTCCATCACTAAGATAAATTAGGTATGAACGGCTTCACCACTGGAAGAGGTCATGGTATGAACAGCACCACCACTGGGAGAGGTCAACGTATGAACATTCCTACCACCGGGAGAGGTCACGGTATGAACAGCTCCACCACTTGGGAGGGATCATGGAATGAACGGCTCCATCATTGGTAGAGGACATGGTATGAACATTTCCACCGCTGGGATATGTCACGGTATAAACAGCTCCACTACTGGGAGAAGTCACGGTATGAACGGGTCCACCACTTGGGAGGGATCATGGAATGAACGGCTCCATCACTGGGAGAGGTCACGGTATGAACGGGTCCACCACCGGGAGAGGTCATGGTATGAACAGTTCCACCACTGAGAGAGGTCACGGTATGAACGGCTTCACCAATGGGAGAGGTCACGGTACGAACGGCTCCACCACTGGGAGAGGTCACGGTATGAACGTCGCCACCACTGGGAGAGGTCACGGTTTGAACGATTCTGCCACTGAGAGAGCTAACGGTATGAATAGCTCCATCACTAAGATAAATTAGGTATGAACGGCTCCACCACTGGGGGAGGGCATAGTATGAACAGCTCCACCACTGGGAGGGGTCACGGTATGAACGGCTCCACCACTGGGAGAGGTCACGGTATGAACGGCTCCACCACTGGGAGAGGTCACGGTGTGAACGGCTCCACTACTGGGAGAGGGCATGATATGAAGAGCTGCACCGCTGGGAGGGGTCACGCTATGGACGGCTCCACCACCGGAGAGGTCACGGTATGAACGGCTCCACCACTGGGAGAAGTCACGGTATGAGATCCTCGAGCACTGAGGGGACGCTATGAACGGCTCTACCACTGGGAGAGGTCACGGTATGAACGGCTCCACCACTGGGAGGTCATGGTGTGAACAGTTCCACCACTGGGAGAGGTCATGGTATGATCAGCTCCACCACTTGGGAGGGTTCACGGAATGAACGACTCCGTGGCTGGTAGACGTCATGATATGAACAATTTCACCACTGGGATAGGTCACGGTATAAACAGATCCACCACTGGGAGGGGTCGCGGTATGAACGGCTCCACCACCGGGAGAGCTCATGGTATGAACAGTTCCACCACGGGGCGAGGTCACGATATAAATGGCACACGGTCCGGAATAAACAGCTCCACCACTGGGAGGGGTCACGGTGTGAACGGCTCCACCACTGGGAGAGGGCATGGTATGAACAGCTCTACCGCTGGGAGAGGTCACGGTATGAACGGCTCCACCATTGGGAGAGGGCATGGTATGAACAGCTCCACCACTGGTAGGAGTCACGGTATGAACGTCTCCACCACTGGGAGAGGTCACGGTATGAACAGCTCCACCAGTGGGAGAGGTCACGGTGTGAACGGCTCCACCACTGGGAGAGGTCACGGTATGAACGGCTCCACCACTGGGAGAGTGCATGGTATGAACAGCTCCACCGCTGAGAGGGGTCACGCTATGAACGGCTCCACCGCTGGGATATGTCACGGTATAAACAGCTCCACTACTGGGAGAAGTCACGGTATGAACGGGTCCACCACCGAGAGAGGTCATGGTATGAACAGTTCCACTGCTGGGAGAGGTCACGGTATGAACGGCTCCACCACTGGGAGAGGGCATAGTATGAACAGCTCCACCACTGGGAGGGGTCACGGTATGAACGGCTCCACCACAGGGAGAGATCACGGTATGAACGGCTCCACCACTGGGAGAGGGCATGGTATGAACAGCTGCACCGCTGGGAGGGGTCACGCTATGAACGGCTCCACCACCGGAGAGGTCACGGTATGAACGGCTCCACCACTGGGAGAAGTCACGGTATGAGATCCTCGAGGACTCAGGGGACGCTATGAACGGCTCTACCACTGGGAGAGGTCACGGTATGAACGGCTCCACCACTGGGAGGTCATGGTATGAACAGTTCCACCACTGAGAGAGGTCATGGTATGAACAGCTCCACCACTTGGGAGGGTTCACGGAATGAACGACTCCGTGGCTGGTAGAGGTCATGATCTGAACAATTCCACCACTGGGATAGGTCACGGTATAAACAGATCCACCACTGGGAGGGGTCACGGTATGAACGGCTCCACCACCGAGAGAGCTCATGGTATGAACAGTTCCACCACTGGGCGAGGTCACGGTATGAATGGCTCATGGTCCGGTATAAAAAGCTCCACCACGGGGAGGGGTCACGGTATGAACGGCTCCACCACTGGGCGAGTGCATGGTATGAACAGCTCCACCGCTGGGAGAGGTCACGGTACGAACGGCTCCACTACTGGGACAGGACATGGTATGAACAGCTCCACCACTGGTAGGGGTCACGGTATGAACGTCTCCACCACTGGGAGAGGTCACGGTATGAACAGCTCCACCAGTGGGAGAGGTCACGGTATGAACGGCTCCACCACTGGGAGAGGGCATGGTATGAACAGCTGCACCACTGTGATGGGTCACGGTATGAACGGCTCCATCACGGGAGAGGTCACGGTATGAACGGCTCCACCACTGGGAGAGGTCACGGTATGAGATCCTCGAGCACTGAGGGGACGCTATGAACGGCTCCACCACTGGGAGTGGTCACGGTATAAACGGCTCCACCACTGGGAGGTCATGGTATGAACAATTCCACCACTGGGAGAGGTCATGGCATGAACAGCTCCACCACTTGGGAGGGTTCACGGAATGAACGGCTCCATCACTGGGAGAGGTCATGGTATGAACAATTCTACCACTGGGATAGGTCACGGTATAAACAGATCCACCACTGGGAGAGGTCACGGTATGAACGGCTCCACCACTGGGAGAGGGCATGGTATGAACAGTTCCACCACGGAGAGAGGTCACGGTATGAACGGCTCCACCACTGGGAGAGGGCATGGTATGAACAGTTCCACCACGGAGAGAGGTCACGGTATGAACGGCTTCACCAATGGGAGAGGGCATGGTATGAACAGCTCTACCACTGGGAGAGGTCATGGTATGAACGGCTCCACCACTGGGAGAGGTCACGGAATGAACGGCTCCGTCACTGGTAGAGGTCATGATATGAACAATTTCACCACCGGGATAGGTCACAGTATAAACAGATCCACCACTGGGAGAGGTCACGGTATGAACGGCTCCACCACTGGGAGGTCATGGTATGAACAGTTCCACCACAGGGAGAGGTCACGGTATGAGCAGCTCCACCACTTCAGAGGGTTCACTGAATGAACGGCTCCATCACTGGGAGAGGTCATGGTATGAACTATTCCACCACTGGGATAGGTCACGGTATAAAAAGATCCACCACTGGGAGGGTCACGATATGAACGGCTCCACCACCGGAAGAGATCATGGTATGAACAGTTTCACCACTGGGAGAGGTCACGGTATGAACGGCATCACCAATGGGAGAGGGCATGGTATGAACAGCTCTACCACTGGGAGAGGTCATGGTATGAACAGCTCCACCACTGGGTGGTCATGGATTCGTGTTTTGCTACTCATTGAATTTGTTCTCTCTCTCAGAATGTATTTCTTATGCAAGTTGCTTAGACCGATTGGGCGAAAAACTCTGAGACAAAATTAAATGTAATGTTTTATTATATTAATGACTTCATAAGGTGATCAAATTTATTAGAATGCCTGATTAAATTCTGTCAACAAAATTGAGGTGATTGACATCCAATATAGTGGTGATTGTATCACTACATGATTTACCTGACTTCCAATAAGGTGATTGAATCATTACAAGATTTACTTGACTTTCAATAAGGTGATTGAATCATTACAAGATTTACCTGACTTCCAATAAGGTGATTGAATCATTACATGATTTACTTGACTTCCAATAAGGTGATTGAATCATTACAAGATTTACCGGACTTCCAATAAGGCGATTGAATCATTACAAGATTTACCTGACTTCCAATAAGGTGATTGAATCATTACAAGATTTACCTGACTTCCAATAATGTGATTGAATCATTACATGATTTACCTGACTTCCAATAAGGTGATTGAATCATTACAAGATTTACCTGACTTCCAATAAGGTGATTGACTCATTACATGATTTACCTGACTTCCAATAAGGTAATTGAATCATTACAAGATTTGCCGGACTCCCAATAAGGTGATTGAATCATTATATGATTTACCTGACTTCCAATACGGTGATTGAATCATTACAAGATTTACCTGACTTCCAATAAGGTGATTGAATCACTACATGATTTACCTGACTTCCAATAAGTTGATTGAATCATTACATGATTTACTTGACTTCCAATAAGGTGATTGGGTCATTACAAGATTTATCTGACTTCCAATAAGGTGATTGAATCATTACATGATTTACCTGACTTCCAATAAGGTGATTGAATCATTACAAGATTTACCTGACTTCCAATAAAATGATTGAATCATTACATGATTTACCTGACTTCCAGTAAGGTGATTGAATCATTACAAGATTTACCTGACTTCCAATAAGGTGATTGAATCATTACATGATTTACCTGACTTCCAATACGGTGATTGAATCATTACAAGATTTACCTGACTTCCAATAAGGTGATTGAATCATTACAAGATTTACCTGACTTCCAATAAGGTGATTGAATCATTACATGATTTACTTGACTTCCAATAAGGTGATTGAATCATTACAAGATTTACCGGACTTCCAATAAGGTGATTGAATCATTACAAGATTTACCTGACTTCCAATAAGGTGATTGAATCATTACAAGATTTACCTGACTTCCAATAATGTGATTGAATCATTACATGATTTACCTGACTTCCAATAAGGTGATTGAATCATTACATGATTTACCTGACTTCCAATAAGGTGATTGAATCATTACAAGATTTACCGGACTTCCAATAAGGTGATTGAATCATTACAAGATTTACCTGACTTCCAATAAGGTGATTGAATCATTACAAGATTTACCTGACTTCCAATAAGGTGATTGAATCATTACAAGATTTACCTGACTTCCAATAAGGTGATTGAATCATTACATGATTTACTTGACTTCCAATAAGGTGATTGAATCATTACAAGATTTACCGGACTTCCAATAAGGTGATTGAATCATTACAAGATTTACCTGACTTCCAATAAGGTGATTGAATCATTACAAGATTTACCTGACTTCCAATAATGTGATTGAATCATTACATGATTTACCTGACTTCCAATAAGGTGATTGAATCATTACATGATTTACCTGACTTCCAATAAGGTGATTGAATCATTACATGATTTACCTGACTTCCAATAAGGTGATTACATGATTACATGATTTACCTGACTTCCAATAAGGTGATTGCATCATTACATGATTTACCTGACTTCCAATAAGGTGATTGAATTATTACAAAATTTACCTGACTTCCAATAAGCTGATTGAATCATTACATGATTTACTGGACTTCTAATAAGGTGGTTGAATCATTACAAGATTTACTTGACTTCCAATAAGGTGATTAAATGATTACATGATTTACCGGACTACTACTACTGACTACTACGGACTACGGACTACTACGAACTACTACTACCGACTACTAATTACTGATTTACCGGACTACGGATTTACCTCATGTATACTATGATTGTCTTTTTTGAATTTGGTGCTAATACTGTTATATGGATATGGAATAGGTCTTTGGATTATGGACGCGGATATTCTTTAAAGGACGACGGCTGAATTATGAATGACGGACTAGACGCTTGTATTCCAATAAAGTGATTGAATCATTACATGATTTACCTGACTTCCAATAAGGTGATTGAATCATTACATGATTTACCTGACTTCCAATAAGGTTATTGAATCATTATATGACTTACCTGACTTCCAATAAGGTGATTGAATCATTACATGATTTACCTGACTTTCGATAAGGTGATTGAATCACTACATGATTTACCTGACTTCCAATAAGGTGATTGAATCATTACATGATTTATCGTAGACTTGTTGACATGCGGTAAGTCTTTTCGATCGGTGCCTTTCAGTGCAGCAAACTGATAATACCAAAAGAGAAAGATTGTCCAACAAACATCGCGAAATATTATACTGTGGACCTAGAGACATGTATCGGCACCAAAAGAGCAGCCAAAAATAGGGATTGACAAATCACCATGAAGTATTTATTAGATTTTCTTGATTATCATAAACATAAACCATAAACACACACCTAAACAAAGGCAAACTCGCTGACTAGCCGCTTACAAGTCAGTTCCTGTTGCTGGCAGAGTGGACTGACACAGTGACACATCACTGCTGGATTGGCAGTTGTGTTCCTATATTTGGCCAACATGGTCATGTAAGATATGCTTGAATGGAAATGCTCTTCTTCACACCAGTACCTGGTCGTTAGTCATTCTTATGTGAACAGCCAATGCCCTCAATCACCTGTGTGCTCTGACAGAACAAACACATCTGAAGTCGTCGGATGGCGTACCAGCCTCCTGGGTACGAGCGTACAATGCTAAGATTTCTCGTGAATTAGCTCACTCGGGGTTGATGCCCAAGATTGGACAACTATTTCTAGGCTGCTGCTGAGGATGCCTTGTCAACTTATTGTTCACAATTCCAGACAAACAACTCATAGTGTTTATTCCTGTTATCGCCAACGCTTACAAAGCAGAGAATACAAGGCAACATCTTGGATCCAGCTATTGTGGTGAATGATATTGGCTTCATCCCACTTCAAAATACAGCTCTTTTCATGCATGTGCCTTCGATAGAGCAACAGGCATACCAGTTGATGGTGACCGGACAATAAATCTGAGGTGTGCTTAGATTAGATAATGTCCACGGTTATTTCCTCGTCTTGGTACCCACCTTCATGTACCGGTACTTCACGATAAATCGCCAGGTCTGCCTGGCCCTTGTCGTACCAGTTCTCAGAGAGTAAGGATCACAGACAATCCTTGTTTCCTGGGTTCTCGATCTACTTGGTGCACTGGATTAGGACTGACGTTTTACAGTTTTGAATTTTCAGTCTTAGTGCAGGACGTTTCCCTGAGAGTTCATTTGGCAGATTCTATGGGTCTGTCTCTGAAGTGTTGAGGGACCATGTTGCTACTTTGTCCCAGTGGAACTCTACTAATGTCAGTTGTTCAAACTTAGTAGGATGTTGCCCTTGGCCATCCGCCATTCCTTTAATAATAAAGGTAGCTTGCATGTTCGGGACGTCACATGGCAAGTATGGAGTCACCGAGGCACACCCACCATATGAATGCTGCAGGTGGGTTGTCCTACCATAATATGATTTCAGACTTGTATGTGGTGTGGGTTGAGCGAACCCTTATTAAGGCCCCTACAAGAAATGGCCCCTGAACTAATTCTACTCGCAGATCTATACTGATATCAGCAAACGAGCACACAAACCAATCTTACAGACCTACTCGTGTACTGTGGATATTGCCAGCAAAAGTCCATTTTAATTAGTCGTCTACTTTGGAACTTTCAAAGATTCACCCGGTTCGCATACATTTTCTTTTTTGCATCTTGTACAACAAAGTACTCTGTGATATTGGTAATATATCACATCTTGTACAACAAAGTACTCTGTGCTATTGGTACTGTATCACTGTGATATTGGTAATATATCACTGTGATATTGGTAATATATCACTGTGATATTGGTAATATATCACTGTGATATTGATAATATATCACTGTGATATTGGTAATATATCGCGTTTAAAATAAAATATTTCGGGACCGAATTGCACAGGTTGATGTAATAGTTTATTCGGGAGGAAAGTGACTCCGAAAGTATAAGCGAAAAGCATTTTGTAGATCAATATTTCGACATACATTTATTCATGTCATCGTCAGGAATGGTGATGACATGAATAAATATATCTTGAAATATTGATCCACAAAATGTTTTTCGCTAATATCTTCGGAGTCATTTTCCTTCACTATTATGTCAAGTTAATCAGTGGATCCCAACATTTATAATGTATTCGTGTTTGCTGGAAAATAGATCAATAATGCCGTGTACGGTCATAGAGGTGTGCTGGAAAATAGATCAATAATGCCGTGTACGGTCATAGAGGTGTGTGCTGGAAAATAGATCAACAATGCCGTGTACGGTCATAGAGGTGTGTGTAATTTAATATTCGGAAATTTGACTAGACATGGAATATAAGCGATACACCCACTGACCCCCTGTTATTACTTTATATGGCATCAATGAACTCAATGTTCTCTTGAACACCAATTCATTATGACGTAACCCCATGTAATTGGCCTGTGGTACACGAAACCACTATTATGGAGTTTATATTGACAGAATTACAAAGTTATTCCAAGCGTGATATATTATCAAGATCAAAGAGTAATGGTTGTCATTTCGTGGAGCTGAGTTTTTCATACACGCTGCAAAAAAAAAAAAAAAAAAAAATGCCGAACTAAGTAGCGGATTTCGAGTTCCAAATTAAATTAAATTAAATTAAAACGCACAGGTATTCCTATCTACCGTGTTTGCTACAGTCGACGGACCAACACTATAGAAATATATTTCTAGAGTGTTGGTCCGTCGACTGCAGAAAACACGGTAGATATGAATATCTGTGTTAAAATGAAAAGACTTAAGCTTAGATGTCCATATTTCCCATGATAATTCAATAAAGATTTGGATTCTAGATTCTGTAAGACTCCAGTAATATACCTAGTTACCATTTATGTTGTTCCGGTAACCTCTCTGCATAAATCAACAACTACGTTGTCGGGTTTCAGTGTGTGTAACAAAACATTCATTGATGTCCCCTCACGCCATTATACAAATAATCTCGGAAATATTTTTTTGTGTATGTGTGCTTCAGTTGAATTCGGGTTTAGCTCATTGTCCTCATTGTGCAGCATTTGTGCGATATAACAGATTTTCCTTCCATTTCCTTCCTAAATTGAGTATAGCGTTATGAATATATAGTCTGAACAGACCCCTACCCCAAATATTGGACTGTATAAAAAAGCTATATCACATTCTGACGTAACACTCAACCTAGGATGGCTGCTTTGACATAATATGCCGTCAGATATTTTATGTGGTGCGGGTTGAGCAAGACCATTTGTTCACGGTCATTTCTCCTGGACAATTCAAGCTGATTGGACGGTAGGCTGAAGCGGACTAATAGACAGACATATCAGACTTTCTGATAAACTTAACCGAAGACTGCTGGAAATCCACGGGCAATAACTTGCTCCTCCACGATCTATATAAAATGTCAACAACTGCCCTCAGAAAATATTTCCCGGCACAGATGAAGTACTCTCGGTGGAGTGAATCTGAGCCCGGTGCAGTGCGAGTCTTCAGGAAAGCTGTGTGTTTAAATTTTTCGCAAGTGATAACTTCCAAACGCTTTGTTGGATTCTTCCGAAATTCGGCATACGCATTCCTTGCGACAAGACGCCAGTTGGTAATGCATTTCAGCAACATCTGCCTGAAGGTGGCGCCACTGGGTCAAAATGGGTCTTGCTTCTTTATGTCCGTGGATGTCCGTTTAAATTTTTCGCAAGCGATAACGCCCAAATGCTTTTTGTCCCACGCCGCAACGCGGCCGGGGAACTTTAAAATGGTTCTTGCTTCTATGTGTCCGCGGATGTCCGTGGATGTCCGTGCATGTCTGTTCGAATGATTACTTCCTAACGCTTTGTTGGATTCTTCCGAAATTCGGCATACGCATTCCTTGCGACAAGACGCCAGTCGGTATCGCATTTCAGCAACATCTGCCTGAAGGTGGCGCCACTGGGTCAAAATGGATCTTGCTTCTTTGTGTTCGTGGATGTCAGTTACAAGCTATAGCTTCCAAACGCTTTCTTGGATTCTTCCGAAATTCGGCATACGCATTCCTTGTGAGAAGACGCGGTTGCGTACTGGATTTCAGTAGCATTTGCCTGAAGGTAGCGCCACTGAGTTTCGCTTCTTCGTGTCCGTTCCAGTTAAAATGGGTCTTGCTCTCTTTGTGTCTGTGGATGTCTGTTCAAATTCTTCACAGGCGATAACTTCCAAAAACTTTGTCGGATTCCTTCGAAATTTAGCATATACACTCCTTGTGACCAGACATGGGTTGGTATTGCGTTTCAGCAAGATCCACCTGAATCACTTGGCGCCACTGGGTCTTGTTCCAATATTCTGTGCATGTCCGTGGTTTCTATTCAAATTCTTCACCAGCGATAATTTCCAAATGCTTTGTCTAATAATTAGGCATCCTTAAATGCGTTTGTCATTTTTTCTTCTTTCTTACGCTTCTCGCTGTTAGTTTTGAATTTTATGTCGCTTTAAACAAAGGACACCTATTTCTTAAATTTGCTGTCCAGTCCTTCTATTCCACATCATATGATTTACACTAAAGCTTTTGCAGGAACCATATTTTATTTCAGAAGTATAATAACTGGCGGGGGAATCCCCGCAGTACCGAACCAGTGTCAGTTTTGAATTTCGTGTCTCCTTAAATGAAGGACAACATTTCCTCCAATTTTGCTATGAAATCATTCTATTCCACATCAAAGCTTTTGCATGAAACATATGTTATTTCAGAAGTATAATATGAAATAACTGGCGGGGAAATCCCCGCAGTACCGAACCCCTGGTTTTTTTAATTTCGTGTCATCTTAAATGAAGGACAACATTTCCTTCAATTTTGCTATCAAATAATTGTATCTCACATCATATGATTTACCCTAAAGCTTCTGCAGGAACCATTTGTGTCCACACGTGTAACTTATTATATTAATTGGTTTGGGTGCACACTTCGGGTGCACACTGTGCATATGATCAATTTCCTGAATTGAATTGAATTCTACCTTGTGGTTTTCCGGACTGACAGATGATGGCATGCAGTTGTCAGTGTGGTTGTTTCATGTACAGGGAGCTTTCTATGGCTTTCATGTCAGCACACCTACCACTACCCTCAAGGAGAGCATGTCCCCATCCCCATGGCGCCGAGCCGCACCATCTATCTCCCAAACTAGCCCTCGCCCGACCCTCATATATTGTGTTTGAGCATATATATCTCCAATATATCTTGGCAGAAGCTGAAATTTGTGTGTTGTGTGCAATATTGGGATAATTGCAACCCCAAAAGGTTTTAATTTATCAGGCACAGACCCATGTTTTTGTATTTGGTAAATATGTACCTTGTCTATAGATCTTGCATGGAATTGTTTTTCGTGCCAATCCGCTTCTGGGTGGCGCCACCTCGGGCCAAGTTAAAATTGCATCTCCAGACAATAACTTTTGAAAAGCTTAAAGATTCTTTCCAAATTTGGTGTGGTGGTACCTTGCCTAAGATCTGGCTTAAGAATGTTTTTCATGTTGATAGGGGGACCACCTGAAAACTGAGTTAAGTGTTTCCAGACAATAACTTTTGAAAACCTGAATCGATTCATTCCGAATTTGGTGTGTAGGTACTTCGCCTTAATTTCTCGTTTGGCATTGTTTTTCATGCTGATCCACATATAGGTGGTGCCACCTGGGGGCAAATTTAAATTTTGTTTCCGTACAATAACTTTTTAATACTTGAATGAATTCTTTCCAACTTTGGTATATATGTACCTTACCTGAAGGTTTCACTTGGTATTGTTTTTCTTGTCGATCTGCTCATAGGTGGCGCCACCTGTAGGCCAAGTTATCATTTTCTGTTTCCAATGTCAAGGGATCTTGCCTCAAGATCTCGGTTGGGATTATTTTTTATGCCTATCTGCCTACACATGGCGCTACCCGAGGGCCAAGGTAAAATTGCATTTCCGGACAGTAACTGTTGGACCTTAATGGATTCTTTTAAATTTGGTATGTGGGTACCTACCCTCAAGGCATCTTATGGGGCCATGTTAATGATGTTTTTCCTAAGTTTTACGTTTTTACTTTCTTCACAAATAATGAATGTTTCCTTTAGTAAAGATGCAAAAGACATGCCTCCAATCGTATTCGATCGACTGTATCTAGTTTCTTCAATATTTGGCATATGCATTCCTTGTGACAAGATGTTGATTGGTATTGCGTTTCAGAAAGATCTGCCTGTAGGTGGCGCCACTAGGGTTTTTCCGTTCTTTTGTGCTGCAAGTAATAACTTTGAAACGCTTTGAAATGTTGCTCGAAATTTGGTTTCCAGGCAATAACTTGAAAACTGCTCATCAAATTCTTCCCATATTAGGCATGCATATACATTGTACCTTGCCATGAGATGTTGCTTGGGATTGCGTTATTCACTTCTGCCTAGAAAGTGACGCCACCTGATGACAAATTCTGAAATTTGTTTTTGGCCAATAACTTGAGAACTGCATGCTCATCGGATTCTTTTCAAATTTAGCATGCATGTACCATGTCAGGAGATGTTGCATGGGATTACCTTTCACTCACTTACAGGTGGCGCGACCTGGTGGCAAAATCCCAAATTTGTCTTCGGGTAATACCATGATCTAAGATGTCGCTTGAGATTGCATTTCGCCCACTTGCGCCTATAGGTGGCGCCACCAGGTGTTAAAATCAAAATTTGTTTTCAGCCATTAACTTGAGAACTACTCATCGGAATCTCCTCAAATTTAGCATGCATGTATCATGTCAGGAGATGTTGCATGGGATTGCCTTTCACTCACTTTTACTTACAGGTGCCACCTGGTGGCGAAATACCAGATTTGTTTCCGGGTAATAACTTGAGAACCGCTCGTCAGATTATTCTTAAATCTGGTATGAATATATCATAACATATCATGTCGCTTGGGATTGCATTTCGCCCACTTGTGCTTACAGGAAGCACCACCTCGTGTCAAATCTAAATTTTTTCTCCAATTTGGTGTGCAGATACCATGCCATGATATGTCCATTGGGATTGTATTTCACCTGCTTCTGCATACTGGTGGCGACACCTGGTGGAAAAATCTGAAATGTATGTGTTTCTGGCAATAATTTGACAACTGCTCATCGGATTCTTCTCAAATTTGGTATTCATATGCCATAAGATGTCACTTGGGATTGTGTTTTGCACACTTGTGCATACAAATCTAAATTTGGTTTCCGGGCAATAACCCCTTTTCAGATTCTTCCCAAAGTTCGTATGCTGATTCTCCATGTCATGAGATGATCATTGGGATTGCGTTTCGCCCACCTGTACCAACAGGTGGCGACACCTGGTGGCAAATTTAAAATTTGGTTTCCAGACAATAGGTTGAGGATGCATTCAGCTTCTCGTCAAATTTGGTCTGAAGATAATATGCCTTGAGATGTCACTTGGGGTCGCTTATCGGTTACATCATTTCCATGCTTCACTGCATGAAAACTATATTACAGAAGCAGAAAAACGTTCAGTCAACCTTTCTGAGTTGATTTTGAAACTTGGGAAGGCAGAAAGACCCTTCCGCATCCAACGACTATGAAGTAGCAGTTGCCTCCCTCATGTATATCCCCCGAGACCAACAATGCTAAAAAATATTGCTGCCATTTCGGCGGTGGACTTGTATGGATTAAGAATACTGATCAGCGATACGGATTTGATATTTTTGGAACATCAAGATGTCTTGCCGGCATCATTCAAAACTTTTGACCGCTTCTCTCTTGCAGGAAACAAGCCTATGTTTATGTATGCTATGATTGTCTTTTTGAATTTGGTGCTAATACTGTTATATGGAATATGGAATAGGTCTTTGGATTATGGACGCGGATATTCTTTAATGGACGACGGCTGAATTATGAATGAGAGACTAGACGCTTGTAGTTGTCGGATGCTCCTGAAATTCGGCATACGCATCCCTTGCGACAAGACACCGGCTGCTATTGCATTTCAGCAACATCTGCCTGAAGGTGTCGCCACTGGGTCTCGCTTCTTCATGTCCGTTCCTGCCCGTGGATTACAAGCGTCTAATCCGTCATTCATAATTCAGCCGTCGTCCATTAAAGAATATCCGCGTCCATAATCCAAAGACCTATTCCTTATTCCATATAACAGTATTAGCACCAAATTCAAAAGGACAAGCATAGTATACATAAGCATAGGCTAGTTTCCTGCAAGAGAGAAGCGGTCAACAGGTTTCAATGATGCCGACAAGACATCATGATGTTCCAAAAATATAAAATCCGTATCGCTGATCAGTATTCTTAATCCATAATAGTCGTTGTAAAGTCGTCATCTAGAGAATGATGTCTCTCAGTCACGCTTTGATTGTGACTGTTCATATGAACACTATGAGGATCTTGAAGTACAAGGGTTCATACGGCCCCTAGCCCAGGGTTAAGCGGAATTAGGCAATTACGAAACGTAACGCCATAGATCTTGCATGCTACGCTCGTATTTTGCTATCAGCATGCGATATGTATCGCCAAATTTGAGAAACTTTGAGTGGAGGCGCTTGTTGGAATAGCCCTGTTTTATAAGTTTCTGCAACAATGTTTTGTGACGTTGATTAAAATCGTCACATTTAACACAGGATCTAGCAAATGCTACTAGGCGAGATATGTATACGCCATATGCAGGTCCCACTGGAATATTACTATCCAGAAAGGGATAGTTTACCATGTCGAAATTGTAATCATCTCTTTTGTCATAAAGTCGACGAGAGAGAATGCCCACTTCATTTTTATAGAGATATAGATCTAAATATGATGTGCCTGTAGGGCTATCTGTAGTTTCCTTCAAATCCAGTAAAGGTGGATATATATCCTTCACTGCGTCATTTATATAGCGATTATCCAAGCGAGAAGGTCGTCTATATAGCGTTTGGTGAATGAGAAGGAACGGACTTTGAATGGATCGGTTTTTGAAAGAGCCTGCATATAGTCATATTCATAAGAGAACAGATACAGGTCAGCCAACAGGGGTGCACAATTAGTACCCATTGGAATACCTATATGCTGTTGATATATTGTGTTGCCAAATTTCACATAGATATTTTAAATGAAAAAATCAAGCAACTCTATAAACAAAGAAATATCCCATGAATGATATCTCTTGTATGTAGTAGAGCTAAAGAATGCTTTATGGCATCCGACATTAATATATCAACGATCAGTTTTCTTGGACACAGATACTATTAATGAACTTAGACGGTTAATAAGGTCCTGATGAGGGATTGTAGTATAGAGAGTCGAGAAATCCCATGTGGATACATGCATTTAGCATCAAGTTCTTCCGTAAGACATTTTGAGTTGTTCAATATCCACATACATTCAACGCCAGAGTTCTTAGAAATAGTGGCGCAATACCTTTCCCGAAGTGCTTTTACCTCCTGAAGGGCCCTCGTCAACAGGGTTGAAAGAAGCTTGGTGGTGCAGCTTCTAGAACCAGCTATCAAGCTTTGTATGGTGATTTATGCATTTTGGGAGTCCAGTATACTTTAGGTATGTCATTATGATTGGTTGAAAGACAAATTCCTCTTTCCCTGAGAAACGGTTTGTGATTGTTAAATAAATCTTCCAGAGTAAATGCAGTTTGGGAGTAAGTAGACGTATTTGATGACAATCAATTCTGTAACCAACACCTGGTAATAGTATTATTTACACATAAATATCATATTATTTGGAGCTTTGTCTGCTGAGACTATGACTTCTTGCGAATTGAGGTTTCTCAGTACTTGTTTTGCCTGGGGAAGAGTACTTCTGTCAATATGGCGGATTGTTTCAACGACCTTGCTCTTGGTGAGGTCCAGCCAATCAGCGAGTACTGTAGGTTCAACTTTTTCTCGCTTAAACCAATCAATAACATACTGTTCCAATGCAGACAGGACTATCTTCTGGTCGGCCTTCAGATTTATTCTTCTCGGCTCTCTATATTTAGGTCCTTTCTTCAGGAGTAATCTTAGGTCCTTATCACTCACCACATCAAGGTCACCAAGGTATTTCGCCTGCTTCTGCCTACAGGTGGCGACACCTGTGGAAAAATCCGAAATTTGTTTCGGGGCAATAATTTGACAACTGCTCATCGGATTCTTCTCAAATTTGGTATTCATATGCCATAAGATGTCGCTTGGGATTGTGTTTCGCACACCTGTGCCTACAGGTGGCGACACCTGGTGGCAAAATCTAAATTTGGTTTCCGAGCAATAACTTGAAGACCCCTCATCAGATTCTTCTTCCCAAAGTTCGAATGCTGATACCATGCCATGAGATGGTGCTTGGGATTGCGTTTCGCCCACTTGCACCTACAGGTGGCGACACCTGGTGGCAAATTTAAACTTTTATTTCCGGGTTATAGGCTGGTACAGCACATCACGTTGGGTACACCGGTTCTCGTCAGATCACCGAAGTTAAGCAGCGTTGAGCTCGGTCAATACTTGGATGGGTGACCGGGTGCTGTACTGGGTGGGCTGATCAGTGTCCAGGATAATAGGAACTGTGGACACTCTCGTGTTCTGGCACATGTAGGCACGGTCGTGATATGAATGAAAAAATGTTGAAAACGACGTTAAATCCTACTCATTCCGGACAATAGGTCGAGGACGCCTTCAGATTCTCGTCAAATTTGGTTTGCAGATAATATGCCTTGAGATGTCGCTTGGGGTTGCATCTCGGTTACATAATTCCCATGTTTCACTGCATGGACCCGTGAGGCTCCCGGGGATTGACCTGGAGTGTCGTTATGCACACTCCAGGTCATGATAAGAATAGGTCTCAGCTCATCAGAGAGCTTGTCGTAAGAGGCAATCCCGGGTGTGAAAAGGAATAGGAATCAACGTCGTGATATGATTGAAACAGTGTTGAAAGCGACGTTAAATCATACTCACTCACTCACTCACTCACTCACTCACTATATTACAGCAGCAATCAACATTCAGTCAGCCGTTCTGAGTTGATCTTAAAACTTGGGGAGGCAGAAAAAACCCTTCTGCATCCAACGCCTATCAAGTAGCAGTTGCTAAAAAATATTGCTGCCATTTCGGCGGGGGACCTAGCATCCTCTGGCTGCTTGTTCCGATACGGACTTTACGAAATTAACATTTTTCCAAGCACTGGAAGGTAAGCGCGCCATCTGTAGAAATCTTGGATGTCTTATCGGCAAATTGATTTCGTTACTAGCATTTATCCTCTTTTTCACATAGGATGACGTGAACGTGGTGTGCGTGAACTGGGAGACGAATGCCGACAGTTTGTACTATGGACAATCCGCCGCTAACACAGGTCCAATCGGGTATATTGTTGGCACTTTCATCTGGGACATGCACTATCATTATGGCTACCCCTACGCCAGCAATCACTTGATCGGTCACAGTCTCGGCGCCCATGTTTCTGGATCTGCAGGGGCGAGTTTGGGCGGATTGATTGGCAGAATAACAGGTTTGTTTTTAATGGTTCTACCAAGTGGTTCCCACACCCCATACATTTTTGACGCTGAATTGTTGTAAGAGGTGATATTTGACATTTAATAGCGGTTTACCTAGCTATATAATATATAGCCCTCACGAGTATGAGGGTTATAGGTCGGCCCCAGTCACCTCCAGCGAGGGTTTTAGATAATAGCATTACGAATCACCCACCTCTGAAACTGCCGTACATCTAATCTCTATCCCCTCCTGTGCACTATTTTAAAATCTTGCGCACTATTGTGAAATAGTGACGCATATATCGCCGTCTGAATTTTCCAGTCGAAAACTTCAACTCTCTACGTGCCATGTTGGTGACGTCACGGTATATGTGTTCTGGGCCGTTTGCAGTTGAACATGGCGCGTATAAAGTGGAAGTTGTCGGCTGGAAAATTCAGACGGCGATATATTCGTTACTATTTCACAATAGTGCGCAAGATTTTAAAATAGTGCGCAAGAGGGGATAGAGATTAGATGTATGGCAGTTTCAGAGGTGGGTGATTCGTAATAAAATTATCTAAAACCCTCGCTGGAGGTGACTGGGGCCTCTTACTCGTGAGGGCTATAGATTATTTAGCTGCGGTTTACCGTGTTTGGAAATTATCGAAGTTTGAAAACAACAAACAACAAAGGCCGTGGCCTGCTGACCCAGGACGTGGGAGTCTGATTACGATGTGCAAGGTACGCCACAATGGAATGTCCGACATAACTGAGTAGACGATATCATATGACGTGATCATAATCAGACTCGGACGTCACGGGTCAGAGGTTAGTCACAATTCGTTTCTCACCACATCTGTTTTATTGTTTAAAAATATCCAATTTTATGTCATTTTCGGAGAAAACATCCGCTTTTCTTTACACAGCTTCTCTGTATGTTTTCATGAAAAGTGTGCAGGGGTATTTGGTAGAACCTTTCAGACACTGTATGATGAAACATCGTGAACTTTTTCCTATATTGAATTATGGATACATTAATGTATTCGGCCATAAAAACCAAAGATTGCGGTTATTCTCTATATATTAGGAATAATATTATCAAGTGGTATGGCGTTTTGCCCGCCAATGAGCGAATATGCATATAATGAATATGCATTTTTGAGAGAAAAAGAATAAACCAGTCGTCAACTGGATTCGAACCCATGATCCCTACATAGCCGACCATGCCTAGAGATTACTCTTAACTTGAGAGAAAATGACAGTCCTACATGTGTACCTGCGGAGATTTCCGTAAGCAAAGTCAGGCCGAATGACCGAATATGGTTTCAGAGTTGATGGTCATGTTCAGAAGAAATGCGGTAAACCGTTTTATTTCAAGCTGATTGTGTTTTGCCTGGTGCTTTCTGGATTAAATGTTTTACCCCTTATATCAATGTATTCAGCATTGGACCCCGCTGGTCCATGTTTCCGGAATTCAGCTGCCGGGTATCGACTCAGCCCTGACGACGCCATCTTTGTTGATGCTATCCATACAGACGGGGATACCTTACTACAAGGAGGTGAGACTCATAGCTTATTACAAGGAGGTGAGACTCATACCTTTCTGCAAGGGGTGAGACTCATACCTTAGTACAAGCAGGTGAAACTCATACCTTAGTACAAGGAGGTGACACTCATAACTTACTACAAAGAGGTGAGACTCACACCTTCCTACAAGGAGATGAGACTCACACCTTTCTGCAAAGGTGTGAGACTCACACCTTTCTGCAAGGGGGTGAGACTCATACCTTTCTGCAAGGGGGTGAGACTCATAGCTTACTACAAGGAGGTGAGACTCATACCTTTCTGCAAGGGGGTGAGACTCATACCTTAGTACAAGGAGTTGAAACTCATACCTTAGTACAAGGAGGTGAGACTCATACCTTACTACAAGGAGGTGAGACTCATACCCTACTACAAGGAAGTGAGACTCATACCTTACTACAAGGAGGTGAGACTCACGTCTTACTACATTGAGGTGAGACTCATACCTTACTACAAGGAGGTGAGACTCACACCTTACTACAAGGAGGTGAGACTCATACCTTACTACAAGGAGATGAGACTCATACCTTATTACAAGGAGGTGAGACTCATACCTTACTACAAGGAGGTGAGACTCATACCTTACTACAAGGGGGTGAGACTCACACCTTACTACAAGGGGGTGAGACTCACACCTTACTACAAGGGGGTGAGACTCACACCTTACTACAAGGGGGTGAGACTCACACCTTACTACAAGGAGGTGAGACTCACACCTTACTACAAGGAGGTGAGACTCATACCTTACTGCAAGGAGGTGAGACTCACACCTTACTACAAGGAGGTGAGACTCATACCTTATTACAAGGAGGTGAGACTCACGCCTTACTACAAGGAGGTGAGACTCATACCTTATTACAAGGAGGTGAGACTCATACCTTACTACAAGGAGGTGAGACTCATACCTTACTACAAGGGGGTGAGACTCACACCTTACTACAAGGGGGTGAGACTCACACCTTACTACAAGGGGGTGAGACTCACACCTTACTACAAGGAGGTGAGACTCACACCTTACTACAAGGAGGTGAGACTCATACCTTACTACACGGAGGTGACACTCACACCTTACTACAAGGAGGTGAGACTCATACCTTACTACAAGGATGTGAGACTCATACCTTACTACAAGGAGGTGAGACTCATACCTTACTACAAGGGGGTGAGACTCACACCTTACTACAAGGGGGTGAGACTCACACCTTACTACAAGGAGGTGAGACTCACACCTTACTACAAGGAGGTGAGACTCATACCTTAGTACAAGGAGGTGAGACTCACACCTTACTACAAGGAGGTGAGACTCATACCTTACTACAAGGAGGTGAGATTCACACCTTACTACAAGGAGGTGAGACTCGTACCTTACTACAAGGAGGTGAGACTCACACCTTACTACAAGGGGGTGAGACTCACACCTTACTACAAGGTTTGAGACTCACACCTTACTACAAGGAGGTGAGACTCACGCCTTACTACAAGGAGGTGAACTCATACCTTACTACAAGGAGGTGAGACTCATACCTTACTACAAGGAGGTGAAACTCATACCTTACTACAAGGGGGTGATTCACACCTTACTACAAGGGGTGAGACTCACACCTTACTACAAGGAGATGAGACTCACACCTTACTACAAGGAGGTGAGACTCATACCTTACTACAAGGAGGTGAGACTCATACCTTACTACAAGGAGGTGAGACTCATACCTTACTACAAGGGGGCGAGACTCACATCTTACTACAAGGGGGTGAGACTCACACCTTACTACAAGGGGGTGAGACTCACACCTTACTACAAGGGGGTGAGACTCACACCTTACTACAAGGGGGTGAGACTCACACCTTACTACAAGGAGGTGAGACTCACACCTTACTACAAGGAGGTGAGACTCATACCTTACTACAAGGAGATGAGACTCATACCTTAGTACAAGGAGGTGAGACTCATACCTTACTACAAGGAGGTGAGATTCATTCATCAGTGACTTGTAATAAGATTGTTACGTATGCCGGGACCCAGTTTCACTTAGTCTCGTTTAATGGTAGCGTACAAGCTGTCAGGCAACGGTCTCTGCAGGTACTAGACCTTGCCAACGAGAGATTCACTTCGGTCTTAAGATATATGCAATGGGGTTGTCCAGCTGATGGTAAAGTCACGTAACTGTTGTAACCACTGGGACAAATGCTGCTTCTAGCTTCTGGGCTTACAGTGGGCCTACTATGAATATGATGAACGTCAATATCACTATTCATAATCAGGTCATTGTAAGTCAATGACATAGAGGGAGCAGTTGTTCCAGTGGTTACAACAGTTAGGTGAATTACTGTCAGCTGGATAACCCAATTTGCGAAAGTAAGATATATGCATTTTAACCATTTGTCGTTCTGTTTGAGATGAAGTTTATTCGATTTTTGAGAAAACAGGTTATAAAACCTGAGTTTTGGGAGCGTAGTTGGCGACCGCACCGACTTGACTTTCGCACATTTTCTTCACGGCCTCAACCTCTCCCAATCAATATAATTAAGCAATTAACGAGTGACCGATATGGCACGGAAAGCTTTTTCGGTGATAGCAATTAAATATATACAATCGTGTCACTTTCGAAGTCACTTACAAACAAAATATCTCGAGAATTATGTCCGGTATGGGCTACCGTAGTGCACAATTCTAACCTATGCTGCTCCTGAAACAATAATATGAGGTTGTTGATAGGCTATTAGATAACCTGTTGAGGTGAATTACAAGTATGTGCAAGCAGAGAATAATATTGATATAAAATAATGTATCCATGATCCAAACTTTGAGATAGGTAAAGAATGGATGAAAGATGAACAAATATGAAGTACCAAAGTAAGAAATCCTGCCAGGATGAAGGAGATAATAGACTGTATGCTCTCATGTTATACTGCTGTCTCTTCCATTAGGGTTCGAAAATGGTATTCTAGTATAATATAGTGATACGAGAAATCAGCATAGATTGAGAGATTGACTCTAGTCAATCATTATTTACAGTGATTCCAGAATTTCCTTTCTGTCCATTTGAAGGTTTCGGCACAGAACTACCTATGGGTGACGCCGACTTCTACCCGAATGGCGGAGAGGAACAGCCCGGATGTTCATCTCATTTCTATGAACACTTCTTTGACCTCTTCACTGGCGGTATTCTTCAGTTCACAATTCTCAATCTTTCTCAAATATAGATATAAATACAAGAAGAATGTACTTGCGAATACAGACATTTTGTTATTCAATATCATTTCAGCATATTCTATGTCAAGTTCAGGAAGGGCTTCACCAGGGTATTTATATAACAGTTTAAATACTTTTTGGCTTATTATGCAAATACACTGTTGTTGCCTAATGTAGTCATTTCGGACGATGACATAAAACTATGTTGAAATATTACAGTAGTGAATGTATTTGTGTACTCGGAGTTACAGCAGTGTTGTATTACATCAAGCTGCTCAGTAGAACCTCTCGAACCTGGATACCCTGTAAGTACTAGTATACCCTCTATAGTAATAGTCAAGGGTAGGCCTATAGGAGGATGAGGTTGAGCAATCATACATGTATTAAGAGGAATTTGTACCCGCAAATCAGATTAATCAAATGTTCTCACCCGTTGCCACTCTGTTGGCGATTTCTTCCAGATGGCTTGGAGTATGGTCTTGAAAATTCATCCACGTATTAATCTAGACACCAGGAAGATATTGAGAGAAGAAAAATGAAAAAAACAACAATTTTATATTTATTTTGTACTTATGTTTAGTTAACGGGACTGTAAATCGGGCTTAACCCACTTAAGAATAAGAACTCCAAATGCAGCGTTACATTGATCTACAAGTGTCCAACAGTAGTACCGGACCCCCTTTTCACCATGTAGTACATGCAGGTGAAAATATTAATCAAATCATTTTCAGTATTAATTTTTCATTTCACATTCCTGTATTTATCGGGTGAATTTGACTCCATATTGGTCAAATATCATCCAGCTGTATTGTTTGACACTTGCAGATCAGTTGGACGCTGAATTTGGGTTCTTATACTTAACTGGGTTAAGCCAGATTGGCAGTCCCATTGATTAATATTACGTATAAAATAAATGTGAAAATGAAATTTTTATTTTTCATTTTTCATTTTTCAATTATCTTTCTCGTGTCTAGATTGAAAAGTGGGTGAATTTTCATAACAATACTCGAAGACTTTGGGAAGAAATCCCAAAAGACTGACAAGGAGTGAGAAAATTTGATTAAGCAGACATGGACATTTAGAGTGAATCCGTGGCTAAGATATAGAACATAACAGGGACCATAATCCTTCGATATCTTTGGGTAGAAGGTAGTCAGAATATCGGCTTGTGACAGTCAGAATATCGGCATGGGACAGTCAGAATATTGGCTTGTGACAGTCAGACTATCGGCGTGGGACAGTCAGAATATCGGCAAGGGGTCAGTCAGAATATCGGCTTGTGACAGTCAGAATATCGGCATGGGACAGTCAGAATATCGGTCTGTGGCAGTTAGAATATCGTCATGGGACAGTCACAATATCGACAGTCAGAATATCGGTCTGTGACAGTCAGAATATCGCTCTGTGACAGTCAGAATATCGGTCTGTGACAGTCAGAATATCGACCAGTGACAATCAGAAATTCGCCCTGTGTCAGTCAGAATATCGGCATATGACAGTCAGAATAACGGGCTGTGACAGTCAGAATATCGGCATGTGACAATCAGAATATCGGTCTGTGACAGTCAGAATATCGAAATGTGACAGTCAGAATATCGACCAGTGACAATCAGAAATTCGCCCTGTGTCAGTCAGAATATCGGCATATGACAGTCAGAATAACGGGCTGTGACAGTCAGAATATCGGCATGTGACAATCAGAATATCGGTCTGTGACAGTCAGAATATCGAAATGTGATAGTCAGAATATCGGCCTGTGACAATCAGAATATTGGACTGTGACAATCAGAATATTGGTCTGTGACAGTCAGAATATCGGAATGTGACAATCAGAATATTGGACTGTGACAATCAGAATATTGGTCTGTAACAGTCAGAATATCGGAATGTGACAATCAGAATATTGGACTGTGACAATCAGAATATTGGTCTGTGACAGTCAGAATATCGAAATGTGACAATCAGAATATCGGTCTGTAACAGTCAGAATATCGGAATGTGACAATCAGAATATTGGACTGTGACAATCAGAATATTGGTCTGTGACAGTCAGAATATCGGCCTGTGACAATCAGAATATTGGACTGTGACAATCAGAATATTGGTCTGTAACAGTCAGAATATCGGAATGTGACAATCAGAATATTGGACTGTGACAATCAGAATATTGGTCTGTGACAGTCAGAATATCGGAATGTGACAATCAGAATATCGGTCTGTGACGGTCAGAATATCGGCATGTGATAGTCAGAATATCGGCCTGTGACAATCAGAATATTGGTCTGTAACAGTCAGAATATCGGAATGTGACAATCAGAATATCGGTCTGTGACGGTCAGAATATCGGAATGTGACAATCAGAATATTGGTCTGTTACAGTCAGAATATCGGAATGTGACAATCAGAATATCGGTCTGGGACAATCAGAATATCGGTCTGTGACGGTCAGAATATCGGAATGTGACAATCAGAATATCGATCTGAGACAATCAGAATATCGGTCTGTGACGATCAGAATATCGGAATGTGACAATCAGAATATCGGTCTGGGACAATCAGAATATCGGTCTGTGACGGTCACAATATCGGAATGTGACAATCAGAATATCGGCATGTGACATTCAGAATATCGGAATGTGACAGTCAGAATATCGGTATGTCACGAGCAGAATATCGGCCTGTGACAATCAGAATATCGACCTGTGAATTCGTGTCAGTACGTCGGCTTACAGCCATCAACACGACCGCTGTATGTATATGTTGGACTGAAATTTTAGCCGATATGTTAGTGGGTACTCCCCCACCACCTGTTTTTTATCCTGTCTCCGGAACATTGGCCATTTACCTGACTGGGCCAGAAATGGTCTGTGACGTATTTTAAAACGTTTCTATAATATTTGACTCTCAAATATATCAAAACCACCTTTTCAAATTTTAATCGGAAAACAAGCTGGGCCAGTTTGATTGGCACCTCCGAAATTTGCCGTAATGGTGTCGGGCTGGATGATCCTATTTCTGGCGGTCTTATCTCGAAAAAATGGTGGGGAATGTATGCTGAATTTTCCATATGTTTGAGCGGAAAGGCCAGGCTACCTGGTGTGGTAGGTCATTTGTGGCGGCGAATATTAGGAAATAGAGTTTTCTCAAGATGTGCTCGGCCAATTTACTACATATTAAGTAAGACGAATATTTAGTGGTTTGTGACCTTATGAACTGTATTCCAGTGGCTTTACTCACATTTCCAGGTGTTAAGCTTTGAGTCAAAATAACCACAAACTCAAACGTTGGAACAGAAGCCTGTAGACTATCTTTAGAGGTTTCTATTATTAGCCTATTATGACGTGGATGACTCATAATATGCATTCATGTACCCTGCCTCTGCAGTAAATTTGCCATACGTTTTTTTGTTTGTCTTCAGATTTAATGGAAGGTTTGACCTGTAACCATGGTCGAGTACGTGATTTGTTCCAGGAATCCATCAACCCGGCCAATCGATTCACGGCCTACCCGTGTTCTCATTGGGACAACTACAGGACGTGTAAATCCTGTGGATCCACTGGATGCTCCAGGATGGGATATTACGCCTCGCCCAGCAAGTCAGGAATCTTCACATTAACGACTAATGATGCCTCTCCATTCTCTCAGATATAAATATATCAGTAGTGTAAAAGTGGGTGTTGTAAGCCACTGCGGATCTGCGCACCTTTACAATACTTACACTACATGGTATCCTTAAAAATCCTCCAACCAAATACAACATCCACTCATTGCAAGTCGCTTTCTTCACAAACCAAGCCGCTCAGTGTTAGAATATAAATCAACCTTCTTCTATATTAACTCTGCTTGTCCAAATAATTCGGAGAAACATATACTATCAGTGTGAGTGTGAATTATACGATAAATGAATTGGAGATAGAATAAAGATACCATACGAAATAAAAAGATTTGTTCTCGTCTTTTCAGCTGAAGGTTTCATTCGTGAAATACACTGAAAAATTGTACCTCTGTGTTGGACTTGAGTTCATTTTTAGGACTCTGTTCCTCTCTGTTTGGAAAGTGTTCCGCCCAGTAAATGAGCTGTCATTGAGTCATCACTTAAAGGTTACACTCAGTGTTGAGACGCTCCTGAGCAGAAACTGAATGGTACTATACAATAGAATGTATACCTACTGACTGAACGTGGTTGAACATGCTAGCCATAACATGCTCAATAGGGCTACTGTTTACGGTAAATAGTACCGGAACCCCAATGTAACTTTGATTGGTTGTTAGTAGTATAGAAACGGGATTTAATTACCCATTGACCTCATTATTTGTTCCCCGGGTAAAATTTAAGGGGGTACTTGGTCACGTGACGATCATGTGATCGATGGGAAGGAAAACTACCTCCAACACAGAAGAGTTCCAATGGGGAGGTAACTCTGTTTGCACTGTTGTGATTTTTGGCAAATTCCGGGTTATCTTCCCTGATTCGAACATTTGCATACGAAATCTATACGGGGAAATGCCTGTATGGGGTATGGGGGTGGTCATTTTTTTTTGGATGTTACTATGGGTTGTTTGGTCTTGTTTTCTTCGCCTTGCCAAGAAAAACACAATGGGAAGGGTCTCGGAGCTAAACGGTGAATTTTTCCGAAAAGTACCGGGTGGATCTGTATATAGCCCCATACTGGCTATGGGGGTATAGGTCCATATAGGCCCACTGGCTATGGGGGATGGGGATAGGTCCATACTGGGTGGACGTTTTGGGGTCTGGATGAGCCCCTAATGACCCTATGGTGTCGCATGAGGTCTTATGTTGAAGCTCTCGTGGAGGAGCATCCGACTGGGCTAATGGTTCGTCCGTTTCAATATTCTGCGCATGGGCAGTCTGACCGTAGTATAGAAAGCAGGCATTTTGGGGAGAATGTGGGGTGTGTTTGGGGTGGATCGCTATGGGTCCGAATGGGTCGTGGAAGGTGTCAAAGTGAAGCTTGTGTGGGGTAGAGTCAGAATGGCGTGTTTTTTAAGTGCAAGTCGCGTCAATGTGCGCATGCGCATTTGGTTGTAGTAAGTAAAGTGGGTATTCTGGGGGTGTGAAAGAAATTTTTGGGGTAGAAATGGACCATCCTTGGTCCGAATGCGGCCTGTGGGGTGTCATTTTGTAGCTCTCGGTGTGCAGGCCCCGATTTGAGGGATGTTCACGTCATCTGTGACGTCATCAGCAGGAGTAGTAGCGAAAGTGGGCATTTTGGGGCGGTGCAGGAAGGTATTTGGGGTAGAAATGGACCATCCGCGGTCCGAATGCGTCGTGGGATGTGTCATTTTGTAGCTATCGGGGTGTACATCCTGATTTAAGGGATGTTCGCGTCATCTGTGACGTCATCGTTGACGCCATCAGTAGGAGTAGTAGCGAAATTGGGCATTTTAGGGCAGTGAAAGAAGGGATTTGGGGTAGAAATGGACCATCCTTGGTCCGAATGCGTCCTGTGGGGTGTCATTTTGTAGCTCTCAGGGTGTACATCCCGATTTGAGGGATGTCCACAGCATCTGTGACGTCATCGGTGACGTCATCAGTACGAGTAGTAGCGAAAGTGGGTATTCTGGGGGGTGTGAAAGAAGTTGTTGGGGGTAGAAATGGACCATTCGCGGTCAGAATGAGTCGTGAGAGGTGTCAACGTGTAGCTCTCGGGGTGTACAACCCGATTTGAGGGATGTTCACGTCATCTGTGACGTCATTGGTGACGTCATCTGTGACGTCATTGGTGACGTCATCAGTACGAGTAGTAGCGAAAGTGGGCATTTTGGGGCGGTGCAGGAAGGCATTTGGTGTAGAGATGGACCACTATTAGCCCGAATGCGTCGTGGGATGTGTCATCTTGTAGCCCTCGGTGTGTAGACCCCGATATGAGGGATCTTCATGTCATCTGTGACGTCATTGGTGACGTCATCAGTACGAATAGTAACGAAAGTGGGCATTTTGGGGGGTGCGTGGGGGTGTGCTTGGGGTAGAGATGGACCACTATTGGTCCGAATGCGTCGTGGGAGGTGCCATTTTGTAGCCCTCGGGGTGTACATCCCATTTGAGGGATGTCCACAGCATCTGTGACGTCACTGGTGACGTCAGCAGTAAGAGTACTAGTGAAAGTGGGCATTTTGTGGAAGTGAAGAAAGGTATTTTGGTGTAGAGAGGGATCATCCTTGGTCCGAATGCGTCGTGTGGGGTGTCATCTTGTAGCTCCCGTGGTGGAGACCACGATTTGAGGGATGCTTACGACATCTCTGACGGCATTGGTGACGTCATCAGTACGAGTAGTAGCGAAAGTGGGCATTTTAGGGCAGTGAAGGATGGATTAGTAGTATAAAAGCGCATTTCAAGCCATATTGGCCTTGCGGTGCAATGCGCAATGAGTTTATGCGCGTATGTGTGTGTGTGCGTGTGTGTGTATGCTTGTGTGTACGCGCGTGTGTGTGTATGCGTCTGTGCATGTGTGTGTGTACGTGCGTGTGCGTGTGTGTGTGTGTGCGAGTGTGCGTGCATGTGCGTGTGTTTATGCGTGTATGTCTGTGCGCGTGTGTGTGTGTCTGTATGTGTGTGTGTGCGTGTGTGTGTGCGTGTGTGTGTATGTATGTGTGTGTATGCGTCTGTGTGTCGCCGTATGCAGACGCACGCTCCTGTGGTGCACCCTGTACCCTATAGCCTACCAGCTGTGACGTCATCATGACGAGTAGTAGCCAAAATGGGCATTTTGTGGCAGTGAGGGAAGGTATTTGGTGTAGAGATGGACCACTATTGGTCCGAATGAACCGTGTCGGGTATCAGTGTGAAGCTCTCGTGAGTCAGACTGGCTTGTTTAGAGCTCAGAGCACGGAAGTTACGTCATCGTACGTACGCGCCCTCATGCTATCTGGGTGCAGCCCCCGATTTGAGGAATGTTCACGTCATCTGTGACGTCATTGGTGACGTCATCAATAGGGGTAGTAGCCAAAGTGGACATTTTGGGGCAGTGAAGGTGGTGGTGGTGGTAGCTCCCGTGGGGTAGAGCTCCGGAGCTCGGAGTGTGATTATGCGTGTGTGTGTGCATGGGTCTGTGTGTGTGCGTGTGTGTGCGTGTATGTGTGTGCGTGTGTGTGTATGTGTATGCGTGTGTGTGTATGCATGTTTGTGTGTACGCGTCTGTGTGTATGTGTGTGTGTGCTTGCGTGTACGTGTGTGTGTGTGTGCGTGTATGTGTGTACATCTGTTTTTTTCTGGGTTTTACTGTCACGTGACTGGAATCGGAAGTTGTCACAAGACAGGTGGCGCCCTATATATGGACTGATGAGGGACACATGTTCATTCCTATATTTACATACACCACCACCAACACCACCACACACCAGTTATATTACCACCACATACTACCACCATCATCACCACCACCATCACCACACATCACCACACACCACCACCACCACACACTACCACACACTACCGCACCACAAACCACCACCACCACCACCACCACCGGGTCGGAGCTCTTGGAGCTCGGAGCTCCGGACGTTGACAGGCGTCAGCGCCCGGTGGTGGTGGGAACTTCCGTCTGGCAGAGGCCTTGGATCGGAGCTCTTGGAGCTCAAAGCGTGTGGAGCTCAGAGCTCGGAAGTGAGAGAGAGAGACGGCTGACTAAGCACAATGTTCACACACGCGCACACACAAACACACATGCACACACACATACACGCATATACACACACATACACGCACACACACGTACACGCAAGCACACACACACACATACACACAGACGCGCACACACACATGCATACACACAAACATACACATACACACACACGCACACATATACACGCACATACAGGTACACACAAGACGCACACACACACACATAAACACACTCGGAGCTCCGAGCTCCGGAGCTCCACCCCACGGAAGCTACCACCACCACTGGACGTTGGGGAGCCACCTGTCTTGTGACAACTTCCGGTTCCGGTCACGTGTCAGTAAACATGGAAAAACCCGGATCTAAGATGAGGACCCGAATGCAAAACCACAGTACCCGGATGAAAGACGAAAATACGACGGAAAAAATCCACTGGCCAACTGCGCATGCAGATTGATGCGACCTCTAATGAAAACAAGCCAGTCTGACCCACGAGAGCTTCACACTGATACTCCACACGGTCCATTCGGACCAACAGTGGTCCATCACAACACCAAACACCTTCCTTCACCGCCCCAACATGCGCGCTTTCGCTATTACTCCTACTGATGACGTGAACATACCTCAAATCGGGTTTACACCCCAAGAGCTACAAAATGACACCCCACACAACGCATTCGGACCAAGGATGGTCCATCTCTACCCCAAATACCTTCCTTTACTGCCCCAAAATGTCAACTTTGGCTACTACTCCTACTGATGACGTCACCAATGACGTCACAGATGACGTGAACATCCCTCAAATCTGGGGCTGCACTCAGATAGCATGCGTGCGCGTGCGTACGATGACGTCACTTCCGAGATCTGAGCTCCAAGAGCTCCGAGCCCCTAGAGCTCCGAGCTGCAAGAGCTCCGGAACTCCGAGCTCTAAACAAGCCAGGCTGACCCACGAGAGCTTCACACTGATACCCCGCACGGTTCATTCGGACCAATAGTGGTCCATCTCTACACCAAATACCTTCCTTCACTGCCACAAAATGCCCACTTTGGCTACTACTCGTAATGATGACGTCACAGATCGTAGGCTATAGGGTACAGTGTGCACCACAGGAGCGTGCGCCTGCACACGGCAAAACACACACACACGTACACACAGACGCATACACACACACATGCATACACACGCACACACACACACACACACACGCACGCATACACACATACAGACGCACACACACACACACACACACGCACACACATACACGCATAAACACACACGCACATGCACGCACACATACACACACACGCACACACACAGACATACCCACACAGACGCATACACACGCGTCCACGCAAGGATACACACTCACACGCACACACACACACTCACACGCGCACACACACGCACACACGCACGCACACACACATACGCGCATACACTCATTGTGCATTGCGCCGCAAGGCCAATAGGGCTCGAAATGCGCCTTTATACTACTAATCCATCTTCCACTGCCCCAAAACGCCCACTTTCGCTACTACTTGTACTGATGACGTCACCAATGACGTCACAGATGACATGAAGATCCCTCATATCGGGGTCTACACTCCGAGGGCTACAAGATGACACATCTCACGACACATTCTGACCAATAGTGGTCCATCTCTACACCAAATACCTTCCTGCACCGCCCCAAAATGCCCACTTTCGCTACTACTCCTACTGATGACGTCACAGACTTACTACAACCAACTGCGCATGCGCAGATTGACACGACTTGCACTTAAAAACACGCCATTCTGACTCTACCCCACACAAGCTTCAATTTGACACCTTCCCCGACCCATTCGGATCCATAGCGGTCCATCTCTACCCCAAACACACCCGCAAAATGCCTGCTTTCTATACTACGGTCAGACTGCGCATGCCCCTCACATTAGTCCAGTCGGATGCTCCTCCACGAGAGCTTCAAAATAAGACCCCATACTACACCATAGGATCATTAGGGGCTCACCTAGACCCCAAAACGTCCACCCAGTATGGACCTATCCTCCTCCACCATAGCCAGTGGGCCTATATGGACCTATATACACACCTACCCGCTACTTTTCGAAAAATTTCACCCTTTCGCTCCGGGACCCCGCCCATCGTGTTTTTCTTGGCGAGACGAGAAAAACAAGACCAAACAACCCATAGTAACACCCACAAAAAAATAGACCACCCCTCCCTCCACATAGCCAGTATGGGACTATATGGGCCTATATAGAGATCCAAAAATTGACTTTCGCTACTACTCCTACTGATGACGTCAACGATGACGTCACAGATGATGTGAACATCCCTCCAATCGGGGTGTACAGCCCGAGAGCTACAAGATGACACTTCACACGACGCATTCGGACCGCGGGTTGGCCCATTTCTACCCAAATACCTTCCTGCACCGCCCCAAAAAGGCCTACTTTCGCTATTACTCCTACTGATGACGTCACTAATGACGTCACAGATGACGTGAGCATCCCTCAAATCGGGGTCTGCATCCCGAGAGCTACAAAATGACACCCCGCAGGACGCATTCGGACCAAGGATTGTCCATTTCTACCCCAAAAACGTCTTTCACACCCCCAGAATACCCACTTTACTTACTACAACCAACTGCGCATGCGCAGATTGACGCGACTGGAACTTAAAAACACGCCATTCTGACTCTACCCCACACAAGCTTCACTTTGACACCTTCCGCGACCCATTCGGACCCATAGCGGTCCATCTCTACCCCAAACACCCCCCCCCCACATACACCCCAAAATGTCTGCTTTCTATACTACGGTCAGACTGCGCATGCGCAGAATATTGAAAACGAACGAACCATTGGTCCCGTCGGATGCTCCTCCACGAGAGCTTCAAAATAAGACCTCATACGACACCATAGGATCATTAGGGGCTCACCTAGACCCCAAAACGTCCACCCAGTATGGACCTATCCCCCTCCACCATAGCCAGTGGGCCTATATGGACCTATATACACACCTACCCGGTGCTTTTCGAAATATTTCACCGTTTCGCTCCGGGACCCCTCCCATCGTGTTTTTCTTGGCGAGACGAGAAAAATAAGACCAAACAACCTATAATAACAGCCACAAAAAAATTGACCACCCCTCCCCCCATATAGCCTGTATGGGACTATATGGGCCTATATACAGATTCACCCGGTACTTTTCCAAAAATTTCACCGTTTCACTTCGAGATCCTTCCCATCGTGTTCTAAATGACTAGACGTGAAAAACGAGACCAAACAAGCCATAGTAACACTCAAAAAACAAATTTCCCAGGTTGGACCTATACCCCCATAGCCAGTATGGGGCTATATACTATATACAAATTCCACCGTTTAGCTCCGAGACCCTTCCCATTGTGTTTTTCTTGGCGAGACGAAGAAACCAAGACCAAACAACCCATAGTAACATCCAAAAAAAATGACCACCCCCATACCCCATTCAGGCATTTTCCCGTATAGATTTAATATGCAAATGTTCGAATCAGGAAAGATAATCCGGAATTTGCCAAAAATCACAACAGTGCAAACAGAGTTACCTCCCCATTGGAACTCTTCTGTGTTGGAGGTAGTTTTCCTCCCCATCGATCACATGATCATCACGTGACCAAATACCCCCTTAAGTTTTACCCGGAGGAACAAATAATGAGGTCAATGGGTGGTTAAATCACATGACTATACTACTGTCGTTCCGAGCAGAAGTGCTGTCAGCCATTCTGTAACTGAATAGGAATTGAAGGATTAGATTCAGAGTCGGTTTGTCTGTGTACTTAATTCTCTCTCTCTCTGTCTGTGTACGGCCAAATATGTTTGAAGCAGTGTTTGAAGCATGAGCGGATAGATGTATGGAATACAACCCGTTAAATAATTGCTGAAAGATTTATCAAATTTCCAAATTTGTCATCGATTTTAGGATCTAACTGGAACACATCAGATACCAAAAGAGTTTATTCGTGTTTTATACAGAGCAATACCACACGACCACGTTGCCGTAAATATAGTTCAAATATGACAATAACTAGTTCGATAGCGTCACAATCCTGCACATTGACCTTGGA
This sequence comes from Hanleya hanleyi, assembly GCA_036873755.1. Classification (NCBI taxonomy): domain Eukaryota; kingdom Metazoa; phylum Mollusca; class Polyplacophora; order Lepidopleurida; family Hanleyidae; genus Hanleya; species Hanleya hanleyi. The sequence goes on along the minus strand of JAVTVY010048986.1, from coordinate 48,324 downwards.
TCAGCTAATAAAAAAGGTCAAGGTCATTGGGCTTGATCTTGTTGTCAGGATGTTTTACAACGCTGACTAAGGAAACCACGTGCTGGCTTAGTGAAATAACTATTGTTGAAATTTAAAATTAATATGTCACTAAGATAATGATACTGTGCAATTACAGATTCAAATATACACCCCTCATTTTATATTAATTAGGGAAGTGTTTGCAATGATATCCATTGACGCTATAGCCAGTGGAGATTACACTGTGCCATTGAACTTAAGTATGCATAGACATGAAATACTGGTTAATGACCTTATTATGTAATGTATATCTTCCTGGTACCAATAAGCAACAATCAGTTCTGAAATGTTAAAATAGAGTATCTATGCAATATCAAGGATTGACTGGCTTGAACGTATTCAATGAGATTTTAAGATAAGAGATGAGAGGTACAAGGTGACAAAAAGACAGAAGGGATCCAATCAGATCCAAATGAGCTCAAATGCCCGAGCAACTCTCGGTGCAACTCTGGTGACGTCATATTCATTTTAACGATAGCAAATTCAGCAATGGTCCTGGCGGAAGTTACCTGATGGACAGTTTAACAATACACGACTCACCTATACCCTCAGCAAATATTTTGACCTGAATACCGACAGCCCAACTTTTAAAAATAAGATAAATAAAACAATTGTAGATATGAGGAACAGTAGTAGGAAGCCGTGAAATTCCCGAGTAAAAATGAGGGTGAGGTTGACGTCACGATGACGTCACATCCGGTCACGTAACATCTGGGTCACATACGGGGCAAAGGTCACATCCGGGTCACTTCCGGTGATGTCATTTCCGGTCAAGTGACGGCCCAACAAGAGAGATCTCCCCTTACATAAGACCCCAGTGACTTCCAATGTTAATCTCTCGAAATGCACGTCATGAAACATGGTCCCCGATAATAACGCCAGCTATATGCTATAAATGGCAAGTGGGAAACCCTCCGTTTCTCCACATAGCCATACAGCGTGCATGCTTGAATATTCTCCCCAGAATGGTTTTAATTATGTCTTGAAAATATGGCTCAGAGTGATACCACAGTGCACAAAAATGACCTTAAAATTGGGTCAAATTTAGGTCACAATTACCAAATTGTAACCAGGTCTCCAACTGCCCTTCAGGAAGATACTTGTCAATTTGCATATCGATCGGTCATATAGATCTTGAGATATTCGGGTAAGATCATCTTATTTTGGTACAGATTTTATACGATTAGGAGCAATTTTCAAGAATAGGAGCAGATTTTATACGATTAGGATTAATTATACGAATAGGCGCAATCCAGTATACGATAAGGAGCAAATTCCAAGATTAGGCGCAAATTTTATACGTTTAGGAGTAAATTATACGATTAGGCGCAAACCATTACACGATTAGGCACAATATACGATTAGGCGCAATATACGATTAGGAGCCCAACAGGGTCTGTGGGGGGCCTAATCGTGTATTTGCGCCTAATCGTGTAAAAAAATTGCGCCTAATAACTTGTTGCGCCTAACCGTGTAGGTAATTTGCGCTTAATGGTGGAACTGCGCCTAATCGTGTGCGAAATTTGCGCTTAATTGTGGAACAGCACCTAATCGTGTACGGAATTTGTGCCTATTTGTGTAAATGCGCCTAATCGTGTAAGGAGGGCGCGTCTAATCATGTTACTGCTCCTAATCATTTGAACCATCTTGCGCCTAATTCTGCGTTGCGCCTAATCGTGTAGAAAAATTGCTCCTAGTTGTGGAACTGCGACTATTCGTGTAGGAGATTTGCTCCTAATTGTGGAAATGCGCCTATTCGTGTGAGAAATATGCGTTTAATCGTGGAAAGGCGTTTATTCGTGGAAATCATTTTGCGCCTAATTATGCGTTTCGCCTAATCGTGTAGAAAATTTGCGTGTAACTGTGGAAATGCGCCTAATTGTGTATAGAGACTGCGCCTAAACGTGCACAACGTGAAGACATAAGTAGTATGTAAAGGGCGGATAAAGTCAACTTGACCTTCTTTCGTCATTTTTGGGGAGGTCACGGGGAGAGCACGTGATCAAGAGGTCAAGGTCACTATAGTTCCGGGACTTCCGGTCACGTGACCTTTGGGGCATGTATTCCTCCGCGGTGATGCGGTCTGGCGGTGATGCGGTCACGCGGAAAAGAGCCTCGGCGGACAGAATGTAGTCCCAAATACGCAGGAGCCGGGGGAAATTCTCCGGCAATCTTCGCCAATCTTCGGGACATTTTGGGGGCGAGAGGGGTCCCAATCAACCGATTGGGTCGAGTGAGGTGTCAAAGTGAAGCGCTCGTCCAGGGCGATCAAGTCATCAGTGGGTGCATGTAAATTGAGGAGTTGTAGTGGAAAATAGGGAAAAACTCCAATCAACAAGGTCCAAAAGGGCTAATATCGGTTTCCAGCTTATGCCTATCAAGTCATGAGTGGGTGTATGTAAAATGAGGACTTGTCTCCGAAAATATAAAATGCGCAACACGGACTTTACCTAAACAATAGGAGAATGATTCGAACATTTGCATCGATAGGGGAAATGACTGTATGGAGTATGGGGGTGGTCATTTTTTTGTGGATTTTTCTATGGGTTGTGGGATCTTGTTTTCACGTCTCACCACGTAGAACACGATGGGCGGGGTCCCGAAGCTAAGCGGTAAAACTTTTCGAAAAGTTCACGGAGGTCTGGAAAGGCCCGTAGGCCTACTGGCTCAGTGGATAGGTCCATACTGGGCAATTCACATGTTCATTGAGATATGGGTTGTGGGATCTTGTTTTTCACGTCCCACCACGTGGAACACGATGGGAGGGGTCTCGAAAATAAGCCGTGATTTTTTTTCGAAAAGTCCAGGTACCGGGTAGGTCTGTATATTGGCCCACACTAGCTCAGTGGATAGGTCCATACTGGGAAATTTACTCCTGGAGATTGCGATATGGGTTGTGGGATCTTGTTTTTCACCTCTTGTCACGTATAACACGATGCTAAGCGGAGAATTTTTTTGAAAAAGTCACTGCGCGCATGCGTAGTGGGTAGATAGTGCTGGATGGACGTTTTGGGATCTAGGTGAGCCCCTATTGGTCCGATGGTGTCGCATGAGGTCTTATTTTGAAGCCCTCGTGAAGGAGCATCCGGCTGGACTACTGTATCGTCCGTTTTCGTTATTCTGCGCATGTGCAATCTGGTCGTAGTATAGAAAGCAGAAATTCTGGGGGTGCGTGGTGGTGTTTGCGGTTGAAATGAACCACTATTGGTCCAAAAGGGTCGTGGGAGGTGTCAAAGTGAAACTTTTGTGGGGTGGAGTCAGAATGGCGTGCTCTTTATTGCAAGTCGCGTCAATCTGCTCATGCGCAGTTGGGTGTAGTAAATAAAGTGGTCATTTTGGGGTGCGTGAGAGTGTGTTTGGGGTAGGGAGGGACCATCCTTGGTCCGAATGCGTCGTGTGGGGTGTCATTTTGGAGCTCTCGGTATGTAGACCACCATTTGAGACATGCCCGCGTCTTCTGTGACGTCATTGTTGAAGTCATCAGTAGAAGTATTAGCGAATGCGGGCATTTTGGGGTGTGTAGGAAAGCGTTTGGGGTAGAGATGGACCATCCCTGGTCCGAATGCGTCGTGTGAGGCGTCACCTTGTGTTAACGCCTGCCAACGCCAACTTTAACGCTTCGACGCCCTGGTGAATTAGCCCTGAAGCTCTGATTTTCTAGATAGTCCATGGAAATTGACACTAAATCGAAATGCGGTGACACCCGACAACGCCTGTCGCTACGCCTTAATCCTATCTGGCCTGGGCTTTTTGGGACCTGTCGTGGCCTGGGGTGAAGAGGCCGAAATGGACCCCCTAACTATTTTTCTTACTCCTTGAGCTAGGGGGCTGAAACTTACCACACTATACCCTTAGGTCAAGCTCTACCAAAAAATGTAAAAAAAAATCCAAGATGGCCGCTTTGACGTCATGTTCAAAAACGGCATTTTTTGGTCGATTTTTCGGTCAGATTTACCGAATTTTTTATTTATGCAATTTCTCCGCAAAAACAGCTTGATAAATTAGTAAATATTAATGTGATGTGAAATAAAATAGTTTTTGGCCACTTTTCATCGCAGAAAAGCAGACATTTTGAAGAAATATGACAAACACATCACTTTACTGGGACCCTGGTCACCCTCTCTACGACCCATTGGGTGTTGGGGCGTTGTTGTTGGGCCCATTCCAACACATACAATTGGTCCACTTGGTCCAGCACGGTCTCTAGCGACGCCCTATCCGTGATGGTAAACGGTAGGTCAAATACCCGGATGTTGCTGCTCGCGTAAAAGTATCGGACTTGGTCTGTTTCCTTATGCTGCAGCACATAACCAAACGCCAGATTCAACTTGAAGGCTGTAGTTTGATCGTTGAAGATGGCTTCCACGTACTTGAAGAGCCGAGACAGGGCCTCTAACCGGAAATTGTAGATGTCTAGTAGCAGGCGATGACGGTGTCACTTAATGGATGGGCGTCCGGTAAGAGTTCACTGGGGTCATCTACTGGATCTTCCTGGAAATGCTCGATGTCGTCAGGCGTATGTGGAACAGTCTCACCGGTGTCCGGCTGGATATCTAGGCCCTCTTCGACTGTAGACACAAGCAAACTGGGCATGGGTTCGGTGCTCGGTAAGTGTTGGGTGGGTGGTGTCTCCGTACGTTTCATCTCCCTGGGATCCTCTTCAGTGGGACTGACCTTCCTGGGCTCCTCTTCAGTGGAAAGTGGTCGCCCATGCCGTGGTGACGGACCATGAATCAAACGCTGATGCCGTCTTAACTGATTGAGCCGTTTGAAGAGTTGACCACATTCATTACCTTGTTCCGTCGCGCCCTCGTGGAGTGAGCGTTCGTGGCGCCCTAAAGCATCATCCCGATTAAATGATCGTGCGCAGGTTATACAAGTATACCGTGCGCTCTTGTGGATGGACGACTCGTGTCGTCGCAAATCTTCTTGGCGACTAAATGGCTTCAGGCAGGTTGAACAAGAAAACATGTCGGCTGCGTATCAGAAAATGCTGAACATTCCCACCTACCGCCTCTTTTATAAGCCCGCAGCCCTCAAGAACTCTCCTTTGTTGTTCTTCCCAACAAACTTTATCAACATGTAAAACAATCAATTACAGATTCACAACACGGTTTCGTGAAAAGGCGTTCAACCCAAACCAATCTTGTTGAATACACAGACTTTCTCTCTGAAACCTTTAATAGCAAAGGACAAGCCGATGCTATATATACGGATTTCAGTAAGGTTTTCGATAAAGTTAGCCACAAACTTCTTATCTACAAACTGAAACGATTATAGGTTTAATGGCTTGGTCCTGAATTGATTGGGCTCATACTTATCCAATAGAAGCCAACGTGTTGTGATAGATGGCTGTACGTCGACCTGGCGTCCCGTTACATCAGGCGTTCTCCAAGCCTATGTTCATGTATACTATGATTGTCTTTTTGAATTTGGTGCTAATACTGTTATGTGGAAAATGGAATAGGTCTTTGGATTATGGACGCGGATATTCTCTAATGGACGACGGCTGGATTATGAATGACGGACTAGACGCTTGTAATTCTAATTTTTGTCATCTTTGTAAATGACATGCCCTGTGTCTGTAAATATTCTTTATGTTCATTATATGCCGACGACGCCAATTTTTTTAGAGTCATTAGGACTTTGGAAGACTGTATTTTATTACAGGACGATATTGTCCGTTTACACCAGTGATGCCAGACATGGAAACTCATCCTAAATGTTCTTAAATGCTACGCCATTTCTTTTACAAAGAAGAAAACTCCAATTCATTTCGAATACTCCTTGAATAATTCTGACATTGAAAGAGTATTTAGAATCAAAGATCTAGGAATTATGCTCACTCATAATTTAAATTACAAGGAACATATCTTCCTAACTGTTAACAGAGCATTTAGACTGTTAGGATTCATCAAGAGGAGTTGTAAGTCATTCTCCAACATTCAATCTTTGAACTCTCTATATGTTTCTCATGTGAGAAGCATTCTCAAATACGGTTCTGTTGTCTGGTCCCCATGGCAAAAACAGCAACAAGATGCAATCGAAAGGGTCCAGATCAAGTTTATAAAATTCTTATGTTTCAAGACGGGTAACCCATATGATCGATGTAACTACGAAAACCTCTGTCGGTTTCTTTAATCTCTCTCCCTTATGTCAAAGGAGGAGATATTTGGATATTATGTTTTTATACAAATGTACAAATAGTTATTATGATTGTTCAGGAATTATTTCCAAACTATTATTTAATGTACCACAGCGAATAACCAGAAATATTGTATGTTTTAGGCCCAACGCTAGTCGGATAAATATATACAAATATGCTGCATTATAGAGATTCATGAACACATTCAATGATTTGACGGCACTTGAACCAAGTCTTGACATACACATGCCACAAGACTCATTTAAATCCATGCTGAGATCTACGTGCATCTATTCGTAATTATTTCTCTCTTAAGATACTGTCAGTAACTAGTGAGTTTGTGCAGATAACTTTAATTTTACTTTATATTTAATAGTGTTAATATCCATATGTTTTATAGTTAATCCAAGTACCTTTTGCATTTTTATTATCATCCTGATTGTTATTATTTATGTTATTATGCTTTATGTACGTATGTATGTTTATAGAGCCTGTAAATGGGTCTTGCTTCCGTGGGTATTCCTTGAAATAAATAAAAATAAATAAATCAGCGCATCGCTGCCCTGTACACTCGGGTGCGCACTTGTGACATGTCTAGCATTGCGTTATACAATATATGTCCTGTATTATACAATATCTGCCCTGTATTATCACATATTTGCCCTCTATTATACAATATCTGTCCTGTGTTATACCATATCTTTGCTGTATTATACAATATCTGTCCTGTATTATACAATATCTGTCCAGTATTATACCAAATCTGTGCTGTATTATACCTTATCTGTGCGGTATTATACCATATCTGCCCAGTATTATACAATATCTGTCCTGTATTATACCATATCTGTCCAGTATTATACCAAATATGTGCTGTATTATACCTTATCTGTGCTGTATTATACCATATGTCCTGTATTGTACCATATATGTCCTGTACTACAGAATGTATTTTCCGTATTATACAATATTTGTCCTCTATTATACCATATCTGTCATGCATTATACCATATCTTTCCTGTATTATATCATATCTGTCCTGCATTATACTAAATCTGTGCTGTATTATACAATATTTGTCCTCTATTATTCCATATCTCTCATGCATTATACCACATCTGTCCTGTATTGTACCATATTTGTCCTGTATTATACAATACCCATGTCCAGTTTGCTTGTGTCTACAGTGGAGGAGGGCCTAGATATCCAGCCGGACACCGGTGATACTGTTCCACATACGCCTGATGACATCGAGCATTTCCAGGAAGATCCAGTGGATGCCCCCAGTGATCTCTTACCGGACGTCCATCCATTAAGTGACATTTACAGGGACCATTGGTTCATGATCCGTCGATGTTTCCACCGCCATCGCCCGCTACTAGACATCTACAATTTCCGGGTAGAGGACCTGTCTCGGCTCTACAAACACGTGGAAGCCATCTTCAACGATCAAACTACGGCCTTCAAGTTGAATCTTGCGTTTGGTTATGTGCTGCAGCATAAGAAGACAGACCAAGTCCGATACTTTTACGCGAGCAGTAACATCCGGGTATTTGACCTACCGTTTACCATCACGGATAGGGCATCGCTAGAGACCGTGCTGGACCAAGTGGACCAATTGAATGTGTTGGAATGGGCCCAACAACAACGCCCCAACACCCAATGGGTCGTAGAGAGGGTGACCAATGTCACGTTTTTCCTTACAAAGCTGACCGACCACCCCATCGGATGAATGTATTCACCCATGCACTGATAGATTCTAAGAATGCGCAAACAACTATTTGAAGATATGTTGGCTCAACGGTATCCTGGCCTGCCCGACGACGATTAGAACAAACGGATCAGAGCGAACATTGTTTGTTTGTTTGTTCGTTTATTCACCAGATAAAACATATGTACAGTAAGTTAAAATTTATACACATACATCATGAAAATCTGGCAGGATGAAAACCCCAAAGGGCTTGTAATGTCCCAAGTAATATAAAACTAAATATTTAAAGACAGATTTATACAGGATTTAGATAGACAAGACTGGGTGAAGATTAAGTATAAATTAGGTGAATAAACAGCGATCATAAATGAACAATGTGCATTTGTTTGCCATATAACATATTCCTGGGTCGGTGAGAGCCTTATACATTAACTAAATATTCTTTCAGTTTTGATTTGAATAGTGATATGGAGAAGATGGAACTTTCTCAAATGGCGACTTCTGATTGGACAAGAGCAGCCGAGAATACATCTAACGGGCAAGAAAGAATATGACAGATGCAGCGCCAAATGGCGGCCTCTGATTGGACAAGAGGCTACTTGTATTGTAAACATGCCCAACGCAGCTCCCCTAGCTTGGGTATGATGTGCTGGAGGCGATAATAAAATAATTGATCTGCCATCGTTGTTGTTGCTGTTGTTCTCTCACCGGTCTACAGCATGGGCGTTAAGGCGTAACGACAGGAGTTGACGGACGTTACCGCATTTCGATGAATTAGTGTCAATTTCATGGACTTGAAAATCAGAGCTTCAGGGCTAATTCACCAGGGCGTTGAAGCGTTAAGCTTGGCGTTGGCAGGCGGTGATAGAATGTGACGCCTAGCACGACGCATTCGGACCACGGATGGTCCATCTCTACCCCAAACGCTTTCCTACACACCGCAAAATGTCGCTTTCGCTAATACTTCTACTGATGACGTCACCAATGACGTACCAGATCACGTGGACATGCCTCAAATGGTGCTCTACATACCGAGAGCTACAAAATTACACCCCACACGACGCACCCCAAACACAACCCCACGCACCCCCAAAATGATCACTTTACTTACTACACCCAACTGCGCATGCGCAGATTGACGCGACTTGTAATAAAAAACACGCCATTCTGACGCTACCCTAAAAAAGCTTCACTTTGACACCTCCCACGACCCATTTGGACCAATAGTGGTCCATCTCTACCCCAAACACATCCCACGCACCCCAGAAAGTCTGCTTTCTATACTACGACCAGACTGCGCATGCGCAGAATAATGAAAACGGACGACACATTAGTCCAGTCGGATGCTCCTCCACGAGAGCTTGAAAATAAGACCTCACACGACACCATCGGACCACTAAGGGGCTCACCTAGACCCCAAACGTCCACCCAGCACTATTTGCCCACTACGCATGCGCGCAGTAACTTTTTCAAACAAAAATCACCGCTTAGCTTCGGGACCCCGCTTATCGTGTTCTACGTGGTGAAACGTGAAAAACAAGATCCCACAACCTATATCGCAATGTCCAGGAGTAAATTTCCCAGTATGGACCTATCCACTGAGCCAGTATGGGCCAATATACAGACCTACCCGAACCTAGGCCTTTCAAAAAAAATTTCACTGCTTAACTTCGAGATCCCTCCCATCATGTTCTACGTGGTTAGACGTGAAAAACAAGAGCCCGCAACCCATATCGCAATGTCCAGGAGTAAGTTTCCCAGTATGGACCTATCCACTGAGCCGGTATGGGCCTATATACAGACCTACCCGATACCGGGACATTTCGAAGGATTTCACCGCTTAGCTCCGAGACCCTTCCCATCATGTTTTACGTGGTGAGACGAAGAAAACAAGACCCCATAATTCACAGTAAAATCCGCAAAAAAATGACCACGCCCCCTACCCTATACAGGCATTTTCCAGTATAGATGCAAATGTTCGAATCATTCTCCTATTGTTGAGGTAAAGTCCGTGTTCCGCATTTTATATTTTCGGAGTCCTCATTTTACATACACCCATCCATGACTTGATAGGCAGGCCCGATAAGTCGGAGACCGATATTAGCCCTTTTGGACCTAATGCACCTGGCCCTCCTTTGATAGGAGTTTCCCCTATTTTAGGGGTAAAGTCCGTGTTCCGCTTTTTATATTTTCGGGATACATCCTTAATTTACATGCACCCACCCATGACTTGATCGCCCTGGACGAGCGCTTCACTTTGACACCTCATTCGATCCAATCGGTCCACTAGGGGCCCCTCTCGCCCCCAAAATGTCCCGAGGATTGGCGAAGATTGCCGGAGATTTTCCCCCGGCTCTCCGCGTATTTGGGACTACTTTCTATCCGCGGAGACTTTTTCCCGCGACCGCATCATCGCCAGACCGCATCACCGCGGAGGAATACGAGACCGGAAGTGATCTTCCCGTGACCTCTCCAATCTTCCCGTGACCTCCCCAATAATGACGAAAGTAGTTCAAGTTGATTTTATCCGTCCTTTACATACTACTTATGTCTTCACGTTGTGCACGTTTAGGCGCAGCCTCTATACACAATTAGGCGCATTTCCACAGTTAGACGCAAATTTTCTACACGATTAGGCGCAACGGATAATTAGGCGCAAAATGATTTCCACGAATAGGCGCGTTTCCACGATTAGACGCATATTTCTCACACGAATAGGCGCAGTTCCACAATTAGGAGCAATTTTTCTACACGATTAGGCGCAACGCAGAATTAGGCGCAAGATGGTTCAAATGATTAGGAGCAGTTACATGATTAGACGTAGCCTCCTTACACGATTAGGCGCATTTACACAAATAGGCGCAAATTCCGTACACGATTAGGTGCAGTTCCACAATTAAGCGCAAATTTCGTACACGATTAGGCGCAGTTCCACCATTAAGCGCAAATTTCATACACGGTTAGGCGCAACACGTTATTAGGCGCAATTCTTTTACACGATTTGGCGCTGACACGATTAGGCGCAAATACACGATTAGGCCCCCCACAGGGTCCTCTTGTTCATCCCACCACACGATTTTCTCCCCGAGTTTCTGTCCTGTTTTTGTGTTATCTCCCTATACGCGTACACGCGTCCACCAAGTTTTAGTCGGCCGGTCAAACCGCGATAATGTGCTTTGAAAAAGTCCCGATGGCATATTTTGCTAGAAGCGGACATCCATACTAGATGTATTGCGCCTGCATTCTATCGGACATAGCGCCGTCAGTTTTGACAACTGGTGGCGAAACTGATCATTTTTACCTTCGTCGAACAGACGGAGGTCTAGGGATGCAAAAATCTCCCGTCATAAAATTGTCATATGAGGAACCCACGACTCATGTGATTTCCAATACGGTTTGCCATGGTTCCCGACGAAATTTTAGGCACTTTTCTGGACATTTTTGAAATAATGGGGAACCCTCGTTGCAATGCATTTCAATGGGCCTTGCTTCTGTAGTCGGGTTTCACCTCCCATCATGCTTCACGAGTTATGGGAGTCAGGTTGACCGCTTCCAGCGGGAGATTCAACATGGCGGCTCTTCATGTTGTAGAGATAGATGACGCGAATTTTTGCCGTTTTTTTCTGGTAAGTTTATTGTCGCCATTTTATGCCATTACCACACAACGATTTTTAGTACACCACTCATCATTTCTATATATCGCAAAGTAATTGTTGGCTGATGACATATGTCGAAGCCAACCAAATTGTCCAAGTTGTGACTGGGAGATCACACACTGACTGTGGAAGACCAGCACAATCGACGATGCCCTGATTTTACTGATACTTTTTTCTTTTACTTGATGATATCCACCAGCCTGGTTGTTTAAAAAAAATATTCCAAATTCTGCTGATAAATTCTATTTCCTTGGTGGGGGGTGGCCGGTGTTGGGCTATTTATTTTGGCATGAATTTCTTGTGCATTTAAAATATTTACCAGCATTATTGTGATGAAGCATCAAATCATAGTTTATTGTTTGTCAAACCACATGTGTCTCTGTCCCAATTCCCATTGCAAAGGTTCATCTCCCAGCAGCATACATGTCAATTAACATTTCAATACACTGAATTAAAAATTATTCTTGAATCTATCAAATTACCTTGAGTAAGTATACCGTTCTCAGCTTTGCAGTCCATCTAAAATGAACACATGAAAACAGTTCAAATAATGGTTTGATTTTGCAGAAGTTTCAAATTGATCTGCCTGTATGCAGGGATTCACACAAGCCGTCTTTAGGGGCCGTTATTCGGCCCCTATTATTATTGAATAAAAAACTCAATTTTAAGCTGTGTTTATTTAATTTTTGTCAAATTCGATTTGAATGGCTTTAAAAAACGATTACGAATTGAGTTTTCTCATGTGTTTGGAGACTCCCGTCTGTGTAACAACATCATATTTCAGTCGAAATTGGACTAGAAAAGCCGACCGGTAGTGTATTTAAACGGGATTTCCAGGAACATTCGGGTGAACTCATGGGGACGTTTTCAAATGGAAACCCCAAACCACTAAGTCTTCTTTCAACTTCATCCACCTTGAACCGCATTGTTTTTCTCTTTGTGGAGTAGTAGTCCTGCTGTTCAACCATGGAAAGGTTCAGCTTATTTACATACTGCCTACGTTGACGGTACGTTTGCAAGCGCGACAGAGTAGTCCCCCCTTATGTACAGCATCAGAGCAGAACGAGGCGTCCGAAAGCTTTCACTTTCTACTTTCATCACGGAGAAGCTTTCAATTTCTACTTTCATCACGGCGTACTGTCGATACAATTTTACAGCAGTTATATTCCCCCAACGAAGTTTCGACCCAATGATAAACAATAAAGGGAAAGAACTGTCGTGCGTTGCTCTCGCTCATGTGGGCCGTTTCCATGGCAACCAGACACACCCCCTTTATCTCAGCTACTGTAAAGGTAGTTTCTCTCGTGTCCGGGCTGTATATCGCACATTTTTCAAGCTACTGGTCTAAAGTTTGGTAGGTAGGTGCATTAGGGGGAGACGATTTGTCATCCATTTCATTCGCTCTTGTGGGCTGTCTCCATGGCAATCAGACACACCCTCTTTATCTCAGCTATTGTAAAGGTAGTTTCTCTAGTGTCCGGACTATATATCGCACACTTTTCAAGCTACTGATCTGAAGTTTGGTAGGTAGGTGCATTAGGTGGAGGCGACGTGTCATTCGTTGCTTTCGCTCATGTGGGCCGTTCTCATGGCAACCAGACACACCCTCTTTATGTCAGCCATTGTAAAGGTAGTTTCTCTCGTGTCCGGACTGTATATCGCACACTTTTCAAGCTACTGATCTGAAGTGTGGTAGGTAGGTGCATTACGGGGAGACGACGTGTCATGCATTGCTTGCGCTCATGTGGGCTGTTTCCATGGCAACCAGACACACCCTCTTTATCTCAGCTATTGTAAAGGTAGTTTCTCTCTTGTCTGGACTATATATAGCACACTATTCAAGCTACTGATCTGAAGTTTGGTAGGTAGATGCATTAGGGAGAGACGACGTGTCATGCGTTGCTTTCGCTCATGTGGGCCGTTTTCATGGCAACCAGACACCCTCTTTATCTCAGCCATTGTAAAGGTAGCTTCTCTCGTGTCCGCACTGTATATCGCACGCTTTTCAACCTACTGATCTGAAGTTCGGCAGGTAGGTGCATTAGGGGGAGACGACGTGTCATGCGTTGCTTTCGCTCATGTGGGCTGTTTTCATGGCCACCAGACACACCCTCTTTTTCTCAGTCATTCTGAATGTAGTTTTTCTCGTGTCCGTACTGTTTATCGCACACTTTTCAAGCTACAGATCTGAAGTTTGGCAGGTAGGTGCATTTGGGGGAGCGGACATGTCATGCGTTGCTTTCGCTCATATGGGCCGTTTCCATGGAATCCAGACACACCCTCTTTATCTCAACCATTGTAAAGGTAGTCCGGACTGAATATCGCGCACTTTTCAAGCTGCTGATCTGATGTTTGGTAGGTAGGTGTATTAGGGGGAGACGACGTGTCATATGTTGCTTTCGCTCATGTGCGCCGTTTCCATGGCAACCAGATACACCCTCTTTATCTCAGCGATTCCAAGCGTAGTTTCGCTCGTGTCTGGACTGTGTATCGCACACTTTTCAAGCTACAGATCTGAAGTTTGGCAGGTAGGTACATTAGGGAGAGACGACGTATCATGCGTTATTTTCGCTCATGTGGGCTATTGCCATGGCAACCAGACACACTCTCTTCATCTCAGCGATTCTAAACGTAGTTTCACTCGTGTGCGGACTGTGTATCGCACTCTTTTCAAGCTACTGATCTGAAGTTTGGTAGGTAGGTGCATTAGGGAGAGACGTTGTGTCACCATTAACTATCACATGTAAATCCATACAGTGCTGAAAGATTTCAATTCACTGTTCCACCTGTTCAGACTGATATGTTTTTCGGGCGTATTTCGAGTTCAGACTGAGCTTTTGTTTCAAAGTTTATTCTTGATAAATGCGCTTGGGTGTAAAAGAAAATATTTTACTAGACATTATCCCAATGTCACGTAATATATTATTAAATTGGCAGGCGAACTTTGAAGAAATTGGCCAAACATCATCACTTCATCGACGTAACAGCTGACACGTTACATTAGGAGCATCATACTTAATACATGCGCGCTTCAGCGACTGATTGTGGTGTTCTGTGAATATCACAAAACAGAAGGATATATTCTTATTAGAAAGATTGACTATATATTATACATATAATTTTTTCTTATGTATTCATTTAAAAAGTTGATTTTCGTATTCTATAATAATAAAAGCAATACAATTAAAACAAACTTGGTGTGTCCGTCTACTCACATTGAATCCTTGATGATAATTAAATTGAAATGAAAAAACAACCTAAATACATTGTGTTTCAGTTTCCTTTTATTGGGGGAGCTTGAGAAGGTGTCCATATGGCAAAGCCGCAACTAAGTTCTTCATCCACAATGATTAGGGAGCATTCAAGTATTATATACGTGAAACGTTTTTACGTGGGGAATGGATGTTTCAGATCCACAAGAGAGTGCGCAGGGTCCCCAAGACAAACTGTCAGGCTACCGGGAACGCACTCGTGCACTGATCTTGGCCAACGAGGGAGTTCGATTCAACCCGTCACCTTGTCTGGATCGAGGAGGTTGGAAAGGAAGACCTGTAATGACAACCAAAGCAAATTAATATAATACTGACATATAATTCTAGGAGCAGGAATACAGGGTTCAGATCGCGGTAGCGTACAATCCCTGCAAAGAAGATCCCTGATCTATGATTTGGATTTACCTGTATTCTTATAGTTATCTTTAACCGAAGTTCAATATAACAGAAAATATACACAAAATTATATAGCCCTAGCTATATCGCGATCAGGCCTGGTCACAGCCACAGTCTGGTCACGACCGGTTCTCTCGTGGTTGGGTCCAGCTTCTATCTTCCTTTCCCAGGTCTTTGTGGTAGGGTCCAGCGTCTATCTTCCTTCCCAAGGTCTTCGTTCACTCCCGTATGGATGAACTTGATGTCGTGTCTCGTCTTACACGACCTGGCCCCTCCGTGGTTAAATCCGACGTGTGTCTTCCTTCCCCCGGTCTTCTTCCCTCGGGTGGTATGGACTTCTCGTCGTCGTCGTGTCTCGTCTTACACGACCAAGCCCCTCCAAGCGTTGGTAACTGTCAATGGATGCGGACGGCCTGGGTACGACAGTACTATCACAGTACAAAGGCTTCTACGGCACCGGCCCGTCTCTCTGTAACACCCCAGGACTAATCAACTGCACGGCCCACCACAACAGCAGACGGCACCCCTCGTAGGTATACACCCCCAGGCTTCAGCGACCCCGCTCACGGCGACTCACTCCGCGGCCCCGCTCCAAGGACGAATCATCAAGGCTAGAGTTCACGGCTACACGGTCCACATAGGATCGGAGATCGATAACACACGGTGGATGGGCAGGCACCTGGTCTAGTAACCCTCTTCCTATACTACTGTATGGGCACCTGGTGTGGGAACCCTCTCTCTATACTACTGTATGGTCACCCCGTCCATGAACCCTCTCTCTATACTACTGTATGGTCATCCGCAATGGGTGGGCATCTGGTCGAGGATTTCCCCTTTATATACTACTCGAAGTTTCTGCTGGTCTGCCTCGTTTCCGCGGGAGCCTGGCTTATATAGGGCTACCGCTCTTCTGCGGATAAAGGTAGAAACAGAACGTTCTCCTGCAGATAAAGGTAGAAACAAGTCGACGATGGCAGCGCCCTCTTTATTGTCAAATAACACACTTTCCCCCGATCAGTTTATCTGGACTTCGCTGGATAAATATGGCTATGGAGGAACAAACCATAATTCATAACGGACGTAACTGGTAAATCTCAGCTTCCAACTCTTTCTAGTTAATTCATACGACGACCGCAAAGTTCACTGTTCCTCATCTGCATATTCTTCATTGTTGACTTCCGGATTCCTGACTGACGTCATCTACAGCGAAGCAAGCGAGGTCCACCAGGGCCCCTTTCACCGTCCCGACTGATCGTTTGAGATAACTTCACCGGGATTTCGAGGCATTGTCTGTCTCCCGGATTATTATAGTTCATTCTAGGAAAATTACAGCGTTGAATTCCATCAGGTAAGTGAACCGCACACATAAACACAATGTCACTTTCGATTTCGCAGCAGTCACGTGTCAAAACACAAGCAGTGATTTATTAAAGGGGAAGCCAAGGGGTCGTTTGCATTCTGCACTTTCGTTACACTACCCCAGCCTTCGAAGAACATGACGCCCTCGTCATGGCTCTCATCACGCTACCAGCAGCATGGGAGTGCAGAACAGAACATATGTACAGCGTATATACAACAAAATTACAGGACGACGTTCCTCTTGACTTCCTGGCCAAGTCGTCGTCACCTGCAATGAACATCAGGTCCACAGCAGGCCACAGCTCTCTCTTGCTGGAGGCTGCTCACCATGCATCTGAGGCAGTAAAGCCTCGGGATCGCCCATCCGGTGTCCGTCGCCCATAGGAGTACTTGGAGGTCGGCCCTGCACCACAGGTCATCCCTCGACGATCACGGTCATCAACCGTATTTCTCCGACCGTACGGTCGTGCATCTTCTGTCCACTGACAGGCTAAAACGTAGTCATTAAAGCGCCTCGGTCGCTGGACACGACGTCCACGAGTCGTTCGTGGGGGACTCAACGTCTCCCGCAAGGCTATCTGCTCCTCCGAAAGAGGCGACTCGACTTCAACAGGGGAATCAGGCGGTAATCCAACCTCGTAATCTGCCAATCTCCGAGGACGATGGGTTCTCCGCCCACTTCTCGTCTGCCGAGGTGCTGGAGATCTCACTGCGGTTGGATGCTCCACCGGATATGGAAAGACTGCCGCGGGCTCCGAGTCGTTCTCAGACTCGACATCACCATCATTCTCTGTAGACTCAGTGGTCTCACTATCCGACGTCTCTCTGGGGTAGAAGGGCTTAAGAAGATCATGATGGACTATACGGAGGCCACCAGCCTCGTCGGCGATGCGATATGTCACATCAGTCAGGGCTTCTTTCACAACATAAGGCCCTCCCCTCCGGTCTCGTAGTTTGCGGATCTCCCCACGCTTAGTGGCGGAAATATACAGGTACACCTGATCACCAGGCTTGTATTTGTGAGGAAAGGCTCTCGTATCATAGATACGTTTCTGTCGCCTCAAGCTTTTCCCCGTAGTCTCCCTCGCAAACTCGTGTATCTCGGCCATCTCATCCCGGAGATCTTCGACCCACTGTGTCGGCTCTACCTGCTGTTTCGGAGGTGCACCGAAAGTCAAGTGCGACGGCAAGGCGATTTCTCTCCCAAACACCATCATGTTTGGAGAATATCCCGTTGTCTCATGAACGGTCGCACGGTAAGACATCAGCACCAACGAAATGTGAAGATCCCAGTCGTCCGGGTGACGGTCAATGCTGGCATGCAACATCTGGGCTAAGGTCCGGTTAAACCGTTCAATCATGCCGTTCGACTGGGGGTGATGGGGTGTAGTCCTCGTCTTCCTCATTCCGAGTATGCGGCACATCCCCCGGAATACTCTGCTTTCAAACTGATGTCCCTGGTCAGCGTGGATGGCCATTGGTACGCCAAACCTGGTCACGAAGTGGTCTATGACAGCTTGGGCAACCGTCGTGGCTTCCTGATTGGGTAAGGCCACAGCTTCCACCCAACGGGTGAAATAGTCTCCAGTGACGACTACGTATCGGTTTCCCCGACAAGTTTCTGCCAATGGCCCGAGAATATCAACAGCCGCTCTATCTCCCGGACTTCCAGTCATCTGACCGCGATGAGGACCTCTGGGCTTCCGTCCCGCCAACTTCCTGCGGTTACACACGTCGCAACTTCGGCACCATTGCCGAACGTCGGTCTGTAGACCAGGCCACATGTAAGCCTGTCTCACTTTTGCCAAGGTTTTATTCACCCCAAGGTGACCACCGGTTACACTGTCATGGCACTCTTTCAGAACTTTCCGTCTGAGGGAGCGAGGGACCACCAGAAGCCGTCGTTTCACTTCTCCCCGAGCATTCACCCATCTTCTCACAAGCAAGGATCCGTTCATCTCCAGTAGATTGAAGGCACCCCACAGGGTTTTAGTTACCGGCCCATATTGACTGATGTCCTCTCTGGCTGGTCGACTGTCTTTCTGCACCCACTCTATAACAGGCTGCAAGGCCGGGTCCGCGGCCTGAGCTTGACTGAAGTCTGCAGTTGGCGGTACTATCTCCGTAGCACGGGCAGCTTCCTGGACCTCGAAACCTGATCGTCCACACTGCTTACACGGGATTCGACTCATGGCGTCAGCATTTCCGTGCTTCCGTCCGGGTCGATGCTGAATTTCAAAGTCGTAGACTCCGAGGGCCTGTATCCAGCGAGCCAAGTGTCCCTCCGGTTCTTTAAACCGCATTAACCACCTCAGGGACCCATGGTCAGTGCGCAACAGAAATTTTCGGCCGAACAGATAATGCCGAAAGTACTTTACAAAGTACACAACAGCCAGAAGTTCCCGTCTAGTCACACAATAGGCACGTTCTGTTTTGGACAACACCCTACTGGCATAGGCTACGACCTTTTCTTCTCCGTCGATCTCCTGGGACAAGACGGCCCCAATGCCGAAATTGCTGTCACCTGTGTCCAGGATAAAGGGCTGTCGGAAATCCGGCATCATTAACATAGGTGCGGTCGTCAGCTTCTGTCTTAGGTGGTCGAATGCCGTCTGGGCTGTATCATCCCACAGAAATACCGCCTTTTTCTCCGTCAGTCGATGTAGAGGGGCTGCTACCGTCGCAAAGTCTCGTATAAAACGCAGATAATACCCACACAGGCCGAGAAAACTTCTGACCACCGTTTGGGAGACAGGCGTCGGCCATTCTCGTACAGCCCGAATCTTCTCCGGATCGGTACCAATCCCGTCTTCTGTCACTATATGACCAAGGTAGAGGACTTGTCGTTTTCCGATAACACATTTCGAGGGCTTCAATTTAAGGCCGTGTTGTTGCAGTCTCTGGAAGACTTCCTCCACTCGTTGGATCATCTCCTCGAAGGTACGCCCGAAAACTATTATGTCGTCGAGATACACCAGGCACGTCTCGTAATGAAGGCCTGCCAAGACTGCCTCCATTAATCGCTCGAAGGTTCCTGGAGCATTACAAAGCCCGAATGGCATGGCCCGGAATTGGTACAGGCCCCGTCGAGTGGCGAAGGCGGTTTTACATCTGTCTTCCTGGGCCACCTCGACCTGCCAGTACCCTGACATCAGGTCGAGCGTACTCCACCAGCAGGCACCAGACAGAGAATCCAGGGACTCGTCGATTCTCGGCAGGGGGTAGGCATCTTTCTTGGTCACTTTGTTGAGGGCCCGGTAATCGACACAGAATCGCATTTCCCCATCCTTTTTCCGTACTAGGACAACCTGAGCAGACCAAGGCCCATTGGATGGCTCGATGACTCCCCGCTTCAGCATGTCTTCGACCTGGTCGTCTATTATTTCACGAGCATGAAGGGGTGGACATCGTGGAGGAATCCGGATAGGTGGCGCATTCCCCGTCTTGATGTGATGTTGTACCATCGTTGTTCGCCCTAAGTGACTGTCATCCTTGGCAAACAAATGGGTGAAGCGAGTAACCAAGTCTTCTACAGCTAAAGCTCTCTCAACTTCTAATCCCTCACTGGACTGTTGTACTAAGGCCCGTAGGTGCGGTGGACATCTTGGGGTTGGCACCGTTGCTTCACCAGAGGCTGGACTATTCTGGTTCAGAGGCTCCGCAGTAAGTGGAGCTGAATTATCCACTACCTCCACTTCAGTCAGACTACCACACAGGGTGCCCGCTTGTACTATGGCAGGGTCAGTGGACAGGTTAAGGAACCGCAGGGTAACTTCATGGTCACGGTCAACCTCGGCCAGGGCTCTGGCCACCATGGTTCCTGTCTTCTGTGTGAACTCAGTAATATTTTCCACCATTCAGACCTCTCCCGGTAGAGCACCTCGGACTGTCCCCGTCACCACGGCCTCAGCTCCAGCTGGTATAGTAAAAGTCTCTGTTACAGACACCCGATGGCATTCGTGGCTCCCCACGACCTCACACTGGACATATCGGCCGCCATACTTCACCCGGCGCTTCTCCGTATCAATCGCAGTACAGTGGCTACTCAGAAAATCATAACCAAGGAGGGCATCGACTGTCAATGATCCAACAATCATCGTCCGAGTCCGGGTAGTCCCATCTATAGTTATCTTAAAGTCTTCTTCACCCTGTAGTGGCATACTCGTACCATCGGCCATACGAATGGACGCAAAGGAGGGACTTCTCAATGGCGGCCTAAGTCGGGGACTCAGCTGGTTGTACACCCGCACGTTCAGAAGAGAAACCGATGCACCACAATCCTACGGGTCCCATCTTGGCCGGGAGATACAATCCGGCCTCACCAGAGTTATTCACTGTAGGAGGTTTCAGTGGAGGTTTCGCCGGTCCTGGGCGTTGATGATCATCCGACCTGGGCAACTCTGGACAATTCACACGGTAATGCCCGTCTTTTCCGCATGACCAGCATCCTGATGTACGATCATGGCCGCCGTATGGTTGTTGGCCTCGTCTATGTCCCCATCTCGACTGGTATCGTCGTTGCGGTTCCGGTCTTTGTGGTTCACTGTTCCGCTGAATCGTCTCCTTTAACATCTTGTTCTCTTCTCTCAACCAATGATTCTCCGTTTCATCCTCTTCAGTGGATGCGGCTGCCTTATCCTCCTCCCCCGGGGCAGTTGACTTGGCTGTCGGCCAGTGTTTCCGACGCTGGGAGATCTTGAATGCCTCCAGTTCCACGGCCGCATGTACTGCTGCATCCAAGGTTTTAGGCCTCGTCTGCCAGACTTGAAATCTCAACTCATCACCGATGGCGTCCAGGAACTGATCCTTGGCTAGGGTATCTTGAATGTCGGTTCCGGCATCAGGATAAGCCAACTGTGTCAGGCGGATCACTGCCTGGGCTAGGCCCGGAAGATCTTCATCCCTCTCGCGGTGTCTAGACCTCAGCTGCGACTTGTGCAGGTCCATCTGATTCGGAGGGGCAAATCGCTTCTCCAGGGCTTCCTTCAGACGGTCGTTGTCGGTACTGCCAGGTGCAGACTTAAGGCTGGTTAGTACTTGCTGTGCCGACCCCCGTAAAGCGCCGGCTAGGTATTGACCCTGTTGCTGGTACGTCCACCCATTTATCACGGCGCAGTGCCCGAAGTGAGCCAAATAGTCCCGCCATGGCGTGGTACCATCGTAGGTGGCGGCCTTCACCATCGTCGTCTTCGGCCGTCTAGGTTCCCCCATAGGCGTCGACGTCTGTAACGGTTGATCCCATGAAACTGAAGGTGGTTCATCCTGGCGTCTTCTTGGCGGTGGCTCATCTCGCCTCGATGTCGTCCCCGATGCGGCTCCGTCTCGGCCCCGGAGTGGCATCTCCGCGGCTCGGCGCCCTCTTTCCAGTCCGGCCGGCCCAGAATGACTGTAATCTTCAACATTCGGTTGACTCATCTCGTCACTGGAACTTTGATTTCTCAGTATCGTAGACACCTGTTCCATCATAGCGGTCACCGCTGTGCATAATGCATTTGAGACATTACGCTGGTCTTCTACCTCTCGCCTCAGGTCAACGTCGGGCTGCTCATCTACTGGCTCACGCCCCCTCAGTCGATCTCCGCTGAAGGTCGTGGCGTCAGGTCGGTCGGTGGTGTCACCAGCTTCGCTTCCAGTTCTTGCGTGGACAAGTCAAGAAGATTTTCAGATGCCAGAGTAGCTGTAGTCGATCGCCCGGAACCTACATCTCTTCCCGTGTCATGTAGTCCGCCAGGAGTCGGTGTCTGGGGAAGCTTCCGTCTGGTTCTCTTCATCGCTGATGGTGGTAGTCCGGCGACGAGTTCTTCAATCATATTCATGGTTGTCTGGTCCGGATCCATGCTATCCGTCAGGCTTGGTCTCCTTTCCATCGTCTCCCAGATGTTGGCCATCCCACCGCTGCCACCAGTTGAAACGTTTTTACGTGGGGAATGGATGTTTCAGATCCACAAGAGAGTGCGCAAGGTCCCCAAGACAAACTGTCAGGCTACCAGGAACGCACTCGTGCACTGATCTTGGCCAACGAGGGAGTTCGATTCAACCCGTCACCTTGTCTGGATCGAGGAGGTTGGAAAGGAAGATCTGTAATGACAACCAAAGCAAATTAATACAATACTGACATATAATTCTATGAGCAGGAATACAGGATTCAGATCGGGGTAGCGTACAATCCCTGCAAAGAAGATCCCTGATCTATGATTTGGATTTACCTGTATTCTTATAGTTATCTTTAACCGAAGTTCAATATAATAGAAAATATACACAAAATTATATAGTCCTAGCTATATCGCGATCAGGCCTGGTCACAGCCACAGTCTGGTCACGACCGGTTCTCTCGTGGTTGGGTCCAGCTTCTATCTTCCTTTCCCAGGTCTTTGTGGTAGGGTCCAGCGTCTATCTTCCTTCCCAAGGTCTTCGTTCACTCCCGTATGGATGAACTTGATGTCGTGTCTCGTCTTACACGACCTGGCCCCTCCGTGGTTAAATCCGACGTGTGTCTTCCTTCCCCCGGTCTTCTTCCCTCGGGTGGTATGGACTTCTCGTCGTCGTCGTGTCTCGTCTTACACGACTAAGCCCCTCCAAGCGTTGGTAACTGTCAATGGATGCGGACGGCCTGGGCACGACAGTACTATCACAGTACAAAGGTTTCTACGGCACCGGCCCGTCTCTCTGTAACACCCCAGGACTATTCAACTGCACGGCTCACCACAGCAGCAGACGGCACCCCTCGTAGGTATACACCCCCAGGCTTCAGCGACCCCGCTCACGGCGACTCACTCCGCGGCCCCGCTCCAAGGACGAATCATCAAGGCTAGAGTTCACGGCTACACGGTCCACATAGGATCGGACATCGATAACACACGGTGGATGGGCAGGCACCTGTTCTAGTAACCCTCTTCCTATACTACTGTATGGGCACCTGGTATGGGAACCCTCTCTCTATACTACTGTATGGTCACCCAGTCCATGACCCCTGTCTCTATACTACTGTATGGTCATCCGCAATGGGTGAGCATCTGGTCGAGGATTTCCCCTTTATATACTACTCGAAGTTTCTGCTGGTCTGCCTCGTTTCCGCGGGAGCCTGGCTTATATAGGGCTACCGCTCTTCTGCGGATAAAGGTAGAAACAGAACGTTCTCCTGCAGATAAAGGTAGAAACAAGTCAACGATGCCAGCGCCCTCTTTATTGTCAAATAACACACTTTCCCCCGATCAGTTTATCTGGACTTCGCTGGATAAATATGGCTATGGAGGAACAAACCATAATTCATAACGGACGTAACTGGTAAATCTCAGCTTCCCACTCTTTCTAGTTAATTCATACGACGACCGCAAAGTTCACTGTTCCTCATCTGCATATTCTTCATTGTTGACTTCCGGATTCCTGACCGACGTCATCTACAGCGAAGCAAGCGAGGTCCACCAGGGCCCCTTTCACCGTCCCAACTGATCGTTTGAGATAACTTCACCGGGATTTCGAGGCATTGTCTGTCTCCCGGATTATTATAGTTCATTCTAGGAAAATTACAGCGTTGAATTCCATCAGGTAAGTGAACCGCACACATAAACACAATGTCACTTTCGATTTCACGGCAGTCACGTGTCAAAACACAAGCAGTGATTTATTAAAGGGGAAGCCAAGGGGTCGTTTGCATTCTGCACTTTCGTTACATACGCAAAAAATCAGATTTTTTATCCCCCCCCTTCCCAAACCATGTATTCAAAATTTAACCGGAGTACATAGGAAAATAATTTTTTTACCACCCTTCCTCCTTGATGCGTACTTGAATGCCCCTTATTTATTCATCATTCCTATCTTCTACGATGAAGCCATGGAGAATTGATCTTCAATAGCAGCGAGAGAGATTATTGTCTGTCTTGAAAGAAAAAGCAAAATACATGTGTAACTTCTATTGTTCACGATACCACCGCCCCCCCCCCCTGCTAAAATGCTTATCAAACACCTGTGTAGGTATTTAACCAGAAATTGCATGAGGATGCTAAAATGCAAAAATACTCAATTTCATTTTGCAGAAGGGTCGCTAAAATTAAAATAAATTCAATTTTTACATTTAAAAAACTCATTATTTTGCTGTGGGTAGCTATGAAAATGACTTGTAAGTAGATTAGTGAAGTTAACGTCAAACAAATGCAGAATTGAGCTTGGCATCCGGCCCTACCTTATTCAGTGATGTATTTCCCTACCCTATTGCCTCGACGGAACATATTGCCTCGACGGAGGTCTTTGCGATCATCCAGCGCTTGTTTATTTAAGGTTCTAATCGAATATAGCGGAACCGGCCTAACTAAAAATGTAGCACACTTGGGTATTTGTTTCTTATTAACTACTCCATAGTCAAATATATTTTGAAAATTATATGAAAATACATACAAATTCCAGAGATAAAAAAACAGTTTTCTCCGAATTATGTAAACAGACTCTGACACGTACGTACCGTTTAACATGTTTAGCACATCATTTTGGACTAGGGACTGAAACTTGGACTAGGGACTGAAACTTGGACTAGGGACTGAAATTTCCCACAATATATCGTGGGATCAAGCCCTAACAGAAAGTGTAAAACAACTCAAGATGGCCGTCTTGATGATGTTACGTCAATTTTACAATAACAGCAAAAAGTAACAGAAAGATGTGTGAAGTCAAGGATCAACAATCAAATATTTATTTACAATACTAAAAATCATATACAATTTAAGTAAGGTTAACACAACAAATAAATGTGTGAAATACAGTCTTACTGTTCAACGCTATACCGGTGTATATTTTAGAGTCCCTGTTGACGCGCACAAATCGCTCTTCTGTATGGTATGGTAATCCAACACTGCTCAGTTGTTCACAATTCCAGTAAGTGTCCAATATCCGATGGTTAAAAGTGTAAACTTTAATACACAGGAGTAAATAATTCAGCAGTCCGTATTTACAGGCAAAGGTAACACAGTATAACACCCAGATAAAAAGCCAGTTTGAATTCCCTCCTGAATAACTGAGGGACACGCTATTTATACTCTATGCGGCATTTCAGATCATTGTACAAATCAAGAAGCTTCTAGAATACACAGCATTGCCGCATTATCTGACTTAGATCCAATCCACAATAGCCTTCGAGAAAGCTCCAGATGGCTGACCCACATAACACGTAAACAAGCTTACGTTGTATTCGAGAAACATCCACAATGTCTAATAATAGACTACAATACCATGACACTCCCCCTACCTGGCCGGGGGG
The DNA here is from genome assembly GCA_036873755.1 of Hanleya hanleyi. Lineage (NCBI taxonomy): Eukaryota > Metazoa > Mollusca > Polyplacophora > Lepidopleurida > Hanleyidae > Hanleya > Hanleya hanleyi. Next base: position 22,478 of record JAVTVY010048986.1, on the reverse strand, counting down.
GGGGCCGGAAAGTGCCCCCCTAGTGAACCTTTCTCTGCTGCTCCGAAACGACAACACCGAGGAGGCTGAAACTTGGTGGCTTTTAAGCTTATCTTATTGGGGTCATTTTGAGCCTATTTGCATATACCCCCGGGTAGAGGATCATGGGTAAATTCAAGATGGCGACCATGTGTTATCCGCGAAAGTCGTGTTTTCCAATCTTTTCGCTCCATTTTTTACATTTTCCTTGCCTAATAGGCCTTGAAAGTATTTTATTTATGCAAAACTAATTATTCTATATATTATTTGATTTTTTCGAGAGGAAAATCGGAAAAATGAAAATTTGAAAAATCGACCCCAAAAAGGCCGAAAAATGGCTTCCGAGACGTAATCATAGCGGCCATTTTTTTTACATTTCCCGGTAGAGCTTGAACCAAAGATACTGTGTGGTAAGTTGCAGCGCTCTAGCCTTAGTTTTAGAGAAAATATATAGAAGGGGGGGCACTTTCCCCCCCCCCCCCCAGGCTGCGATACACCCTAAATCGCCCAGGCCAGATAGGGTTAAAAAAGGAAAGTTTCAAACTTGGAACTTTCTTGACAATTCAAAACATTATTGAAAAAAAATCTATATTACAACAGCAAAAATGTTGACAAACATATGTACATTATACACGAGACAAACAATCAGCTATCAAATTGTCCTTGCCCTTAATATATCTGATTTCAATATTGTATTGTTATAACACCAAACTCCATCTCAACAATCTTTGATTTTTGTTTTCATCTTACTTATGAAAACAAGTGGATTGTGATCACTGAATACAGTAATTGGCAATGATGAGGAAGTAACATAAACATCAAAATGTTGTAAAGCCAATATCATTGCCAAACATTCTTTCTCAATTGTAGAATAATTTATCTGATGTTTGTCAAATTTACGTGAAAAACAACATATTGGGTGATCTGCACCATGTTTATCTTCTTGTAACAAAACGGCACCAGCAGCAACATGACTAGCATCTACAGTCAGTTTAAAAGGTGAATCAAAATCTGGTGCTGAAAGAACTGGCGCGCTCTTGAGTATGGCTTTCAGGTTTTCAAAAGCTGATTCACATTAATCGGTCCAAACAAAACTTGCTCTTTTTCTTAAGAGTTGAGTTAAAGGCTTAGTAATATCTGAAAAATTTGGACACAAATTTCTGTAGTAACCAGCCATATCCAAGAAACGCATCAGTTGTCTCTTACACGTTGATCTTGGAAATAGCGAGATAGAACTAACCTTAGCATCTACAGGTTTTACCTGACCCTGACCTACAACAGGACCCAAGAATGTCACACGTGCATGTTCAAATTCACTTTTTTCAAGGTTGACTGTCAGCTTGGCGTCACTTAGTCGATTAAACAGTGCGCGAATTCTCTGTAGATGATCTTCCCAAGTATCACTGTAGACAATGACGTCATCAATGCAAGTCTCACATCCTTCCAAACCAGAAGTCACACTGTTGATGAGACGCTGGATCGTGACCGGAGAATTTTTCACTCCAAATGGCATGGCTTGTACTGGAACAGATCCTCCGAAGTGACGAATGATGATATCTCCTTCACACGATCTGTCAGTGGAACTTCCCAAAATCCTTTCAGAAGATCAAACTTGACACAAACTTGGCACTTCCTACTTTATCAATGCAATCGTCAATGCGTGGAATAGGGAATGTGTCTGTTTTGGTCAATGTGTTCACCTTTCTGTAGTCAGTACACATCCTATAACTGTTATCCGGCTCTCTGGGTGGTATGCAGATGATTTGTACTGCTTTATTCCCAATTCATGCATGACTTGTTGAAAAATTCCTGACATGAAATTAGATGCCTAGTCAGACTGATCGGACTGGGGTAGGCCGACAAGTGTGAACAACTTAACTAAGGCCTTAACAATAGTTTTTGCCGTAATATCCCGTAAAGGAATGGCCTCAGGGAACCTGGTTGAAGCACACATGACTATTAACATGTATTGCTTGCCTGCCTTTGTTTTTGGTAATGGACCAACACAATCTATAATCACCGTACTAAATGCTTCCTCAAATGCAGGATTGGTTGTAGAGGGGCCTTTGGTATGGCTTGGTTTGGTTTTCCTACCATTTGACATGTTTGGCATGACCTACAAAATTCCGTAACATCGTTCTTGAAATTTGGCCAATAGAAATGATTTAGAATTTTGTAATATGTTTTGTTAACACCTAAATGGCCCGAAAGAGGTGTTTCATGGGCTAGTCTGTGGATATCTGAACGATATGAATTTGGTACTACAATCTGATACTTAACTGCCCACTAATCATCAGGTGACACATCTGGAGGTCGCCATTTGCGAGTAAGAACACCATTCTCACAAAAGTAACACACAGGCTCTTGAGTTACATCACATTCATCTACTGCCCTGTCAAACAACTTGGAAATGTCCTTGTCCTTAACCAGCCGTGATTTTGAAATTTTGTCATTAGAACATTCCAATTTGCTCTCAAAATGTGGCTTATCAGCCTCATCATTTAAACACACGAAAGTGTCGGCCAAACAAACGTCATCGATGACGCCATCTTTAAGAGACTTTTCAGCCTCCTCAGCCAATTTACTCATGGTTCTAGTAACTGCACAAGCAGGATACAAACTTTGAATTTCGTCTTCAACTGGATCATGGAACTGATCCAAACAAGGCTTGTCAGTTACAATCGGGTTAACCCCGACCTTATCTTCCGCAAGATCATTTCCAAGAAGTAATTGAACACCCTCAAATGGTAAACTCCCTTTAATACACACCGTAACAGGCCCAGAAATCAAGTCGAAAGACAGATGAACGTTATGGAGCGGAACGAGTGTATCATTTACAGAATCTACCCCTTTTATCAGGACATTACTGCCTGCAGATGAAGAGTCAGAAAACGGCAAAGTATCTGCCAACAAAAGAGACTGGGACGCGCCCGTGTCTCGCAAAATCTTCACAGGAGTAGCAGTAGACAAATCACTTGAAAGTGACACAAAACCATTGTGGATAAATGGTTCAAAAATCTCCATAACAGGATTTGAAAAACTGTCAAACTTATCCTTGATAGAACTAATAGGAACCGTGTCCCTGGCCATCTTAGCGTCATATACACTACGAACGTCACTAACCTGCTTGGGTATAGATCCTGAAGTGAGGAAATCACTGGGCTTTTGAAAATCTTGATCTTATTTTCTTTTCAATTTAAAACACTTAGCCATGAAATGACCTTTCTTCTTACAATAATTGCAAACGGGAGATTTATAACTGGGGTTAAAAGTTTTAGGCCCTGAGAAAGAACTGGGTTTGTTACCTGAGAGATTAGACTGGAATGGACTTGGCCTAACAACATTGACAAATGATAATTTGTATGTCAGAGCGTATTCGTCAGCAAAACGTGCTGCCTGATCTAAAGCGTTGGCATTCTTTTCATCAAGAAATGTTCTAATATCACCATGGATACACCTTTTAAATTCCTCTACCAGCATAAGCTAAGGTTTTCAAATTGGTAGTCAATTTTAACCGAGGCACACAACCTATCAAAGAACTGTTCTTTTGAACGAGCAAATTCTACATGAGTTTTCTTTTTCACAACTACGAACATTTTGTCTATAGGCTTCAGGAACTAATTTATAACCTTTAAGGATAAATCCTTCACTATATCATAATTTGATGCATGCCCTACCGTCAATTGAGTGTAAATGTCCCTTGCCTTTCCGATCAAAACACTTTGAAGAAGTAAACTCCAATCTTCTTTTTCCTGAAATAGCGGGACGAGATGTATTTGACGAGCCGCATCAAATCTTGATTGTGATTGTACAGGTGCATGTGCAGGAGGACTTGTTTGCGACTGTAATTCCATATGCATCATTTCTAACTGAAACTGTCTTTCTTTCTCTTTCTCTTTTTCCTCTATTACTAACTTATCTCTCTATAATTCTTTGTCGTTTTCTAACTTTTCTCTCTCTAACTGAAACTGTCTTTCTTCCTTTTCTCTCTCTAATTATCTGTCTTTTTCTAATTCTAATTTCTTTAATTCCAGCTGATTTTGCAATTCTAATTTCCTTATTTCCAAATCATCAGCTGTTTCCTCAGTTAAATCAAAATCACTTTCATCCTAAAGTTGTTTGCTAACAAAATGTTTAATAATGAGTTTCTTAATTTCTTGCTTTCTACAAGATGTTTTAACTTTAATTTGTAGGAATTTACACAGCGCGAACAAATCCTCTTTGCGTAGTTCGTTAAATACCTCCTGACTAGGCTTTAAGGCAAACTGTGCCGGGTCAAATGGCATGTTGATAGGGTACTCCCTGGCTTCACAAATTTAGACGATGTTGCAAAGCTGATCAGCTGGCAGCTATAATGTAAACAAATCTCGAGGGCGAGCCCCCAATTTCTGTTACGTCAATTTTACCATAACAGAGAAAAGTAACAGAAAGATGTGTGAAGTCAAGGATCAAATATTTAATTACACTACTAAAAATCATATACAGTTTAAGTAAGGTGAATACAACAAATAAATGTGTGAAATATAGTCTTACTGTTCAATGCTATACCGGTGTATACTTTAGAGTCCCTGTTGACGCGCACAAATCGCTCTTCTGTATAATGGTAATCTAACACTGCTCAGTTGTTCACAATCCCAGTAAGCGTCCAATTTCCGACGGTTTAATAGCGTAAACGTTAATACACAGGAGTAGACAATCCAGTAGTTCTTAAGTACAGGCAAAGGTAACACAGTATAACACCCACATAAAAAGCCAGTTTGAATTCCCTCCTGAATAACTGAGTGACACGCTATTTATACTCTATGAGGCATACCAGATCATTCTACAAATCAAGAAGCTTCTAGAATACACAGCATTGTCGTATCATCTGGCCTAGATACAATCCACAATAGCCTTCGAGAAAGCTTCAGATGGCTGACCCACATAACAGTACGTAAACAAGCTTACGTTGTATTCGAGAAACATCCACGATGTCTAATAATAGACTACAATACCATGACAATGACGTCACAGTGACGTCTTATCTTATATTAATAATTCATTTTCTCTTCGATTTTTAAGTCAGATTTTTTCAAAGTTTTCATTTATGCAATTTTGTCCCGAAAAAATAGACAAAAAGTTTTGAAATAGTTATCTTGTGTGACGTAAAATAATTGTGGGCACTTTTAGGCGCAAAAGGCAGCAATTTGGAAGAAAAATGACAAAACACAACGTTTTGAGTCACAACTAATAGACCGCAATTTTGAATTTAGTCATGATGTTCCACTCCGAAGATTATGCAAATAAAGAACCAGCTATGCTAAGTTATGCAGTCGCAAAGTTTCAGCTGTCAATGTTTTGTCGTTCCATAGATAGTAGACGACCGGCCAAGGACATGAAAGGCGCTTTAAAAACTGTCGATGGCATTGTTTGTTAAAATAGGAAGCAATGCTAAATTAGTTCTTTGTGTGGTATGGATCAAGGTAGGAGAGAATTTAAGGTCATTTTGAGGTCAAATGAGTTCCAAAATGGGTAAAACTCGGTTCTAAATTAATATCTACTGTAATAATTCTTACGAATTAGGTTGAATTAGTTGTATGTAGTGTTAAGATAGACGTATTAAGCATTATGTTGTCTGTCGAGGACTATGCAAATAGACTGAACCATTGATATAAGATGACCTTGACCGGAAGCAATACTTTGCACTATACGGGTATAACATGAAAAAGAACACGAATTTCCGGATGGCTCTTTATGGGTCGCCACCATCGTTTTTAATCTGAATACTAAACAAATTTGGCACAAGAGGCTTGGTTATGATGACAGACCGCTTGGTTTGGATAAATTTGCAGCTAAACGAGCAACATGAAAAAGCACTATTTTCAGATGATTTTCCGTCGTTTTGATTTTGACCATCAAATTTGATCTTAGGGATATGTGAATAGATTCAAAATAGGCGTGAGATGTTAGGCTATGTTCAGAGATCCCTTGGTTTTGATGAATTTGCACAATGATCTGACAATAATGCATGCCTATTAAATAGATAGTAAACAGGAATAATAATATAATAGATAAGATCAGGTGAGTATTTACTAAAATATAAAATTATAACAATATATATTAAGTAATAGATATTGGTTAGATGAAGTAATAAGATAAGTATTTATTTACAGTATTCACACTAAATTAATAAATTTTAAAATCATAAGGACATAACCAGTCAAATACGATGATTTACACTAAAAAGAATAAACTAAATAAATGAGCAATAAATTCTAAATTTATTTAAAAAAAAGCAATTATTCACACTGAAATACTAAATTCTACGAATGTAATAATAGCACTAAAATAAAATAAAAACAAAATTAAGAAGTGACTGGCATACCGGACTATATATAAGTTAATAAATGGATGGATTATCTTCCCAGTTCTGTACACGTTGTTTAAAAGTTCTAAAATCACAGTTTTTCATGTCGTCTGATGGTGTGTTCCAAAGTTTGGCACCATAGACTGACAAGGTTTGTTGTCCATACTTCTTAGTTCTGCTGCGTGCCACATGTAATTGGTCTCCTTTCCTCAAAGTCCTCAGGTTATAAGATAGTACACGCTTACAAAAATAGTCTCACATGAACGGCGGAGAGATATGATGAACGGATTTGTATACTTCTGTAACGTGTACGAGCAGGACCAGTCGTAGTGTTTAGAAGAAAACGAATCAATAACCGGGATTGCCCACTGGCATTCTGGCCGTCACCGTCGTTAACCCCTTCACTAGTGGAGATCCGGGGCTCGAAGAGATGATCACAACCCTACAAGGATGACTGACTCGAATGTAAAGGTCTATTATGGTATATTCTGCACAAATGGTATACACGGTTACAAATAATAGCGTAGAACCGCGTGGCTCAGACAGAATGTCTAAGGAGATGTAACGTTAGGATGTTTACATATATGTACAGACACTAGGAGAGTGTATGCAAATAACCTTGATGTATATATACACGTGACGTGAGAGGATGTGTGCACACAAGTTAACGGATACGTACACTTGGGGTGTGCATATAAGGTTCACGGATACGTACACTTGATGTGTGCACATAAGGTTCACGGATACGTACACTTGGTGTGTGCATATAGAGTTAAACGTATCCCTGGGGTATATGTGGATAATAGAAGAGAATGTGTGCAGTTTAAGCTTGATGTTATATGGTAATAATATATATATGAGAGTGTATGCATATAACTTTATAGTTAATATAGGGCTTTAATGCGCGATAAGGGCGGCCTGGCTGCTGGCCCTTCTCTTCTGGGGATAAGGGCGGCCTGGCTGCTGGCCCTTCTCTTCCGTCGTTGGAACGTTATGGGTATAACGCTCTCTCCAGGGATGGCACCCAGTCGTTGGAACGTTAAGGATATAACGCTCTCTCCAGATAAGACACCCAGTCGTTGAAACGTCAAGGCCCGTTGGAACGTTACGGCAGCAACGTTCTCCCCGATATACAGATACCCTCAGGCGTTGGAACGTCACGGCAGTGACGCTCTCTCCAGATATAGCACCAAGTCGCTGAAACGTCACGGCCCGTTGGAACGTTACGGCGGTAACGCTCTCTCCAGATACGACCCCCAGTCGTTGGAACGTCACGGCGGTGACGCTCTCTCCAGAGACGTGGCAACTCGGCGTGTACTTCACCCCCAGTCGTCGGAGCTTGACCGTAACTCGTCAGCTCACCAGTCTGCTTCCCGCACAGGTAAGAATAGCCCGGCGTCTCAACCCTTACGGCTGCTGCGACCCGTCTATAGACACGCCTGTGACTACACGACCTCACGACGATCTCTCCGGTAAGTATCACGCACCACTCAACTCTCAGGGACCGTCAGGACAATTACTTGGGTATATCATGTGCTATTACTATTTCATCTGGTACCGATGAAACATCGTACGGTCTGTAAACTGCCGTTGTAATCTGTGCCCTGGGCTTGACCGTTCAGTCTGCAAACCTTGTACCACTTTTACATCGGTAAAAGTGAGCCCGCCTTCTGTAACGTGTGATAAATACACGTGTCCTACTGGAATCTGTATATCTTGTTACCGCTTTTACATCGGTAAAAGTGAGCCCACCTGCACCGTGCCTTTATGCGTGATAAATACGCATATCCTCCCTGTGGGATCTGTGGTCTGTGGCTTCCTTGACTGTATAACCTGTGCTCTGTGTTTCTTTGCGGTATAATTTGTGAGCTGTATGTCTGGACTTGTACTGTACTGTTTATAATCTGTGTGTCTTTATTTGCTTGTATGTGTGATAAATACACATATTCCTCTTGGTGGAATCTGTGTTCTGTATCTTTCTTGTGTGCTGTGTGCTGTATCTTTCTCGACGGTATAATGGTGATCGGTCTGGCTGGACTGGTACGGTACTGTTTATGATCTGTGCGTCTTTATTTGCTCGTATGTGTGATAAAGACACATGTCCTTCCAGTTGAACCTGTAAGCTGCATCTGTAACTTGTCTATGGCCAGCTATACGCCGTCTGTGTAACGGTTTGCGGCCTTTCCTGCTCCCAAAGCGCCCGGCCCAGTTTATCGATGTTTACCGACGAAAATGGCTCGCCCGCCGTGTCTTGCCTCGCCCCGCCGGCTGTAATACTGCGACCGTTTCCGTCCCGTAAGGCGTTGCCCGGCTGTCGGCGACGAATAAACAGGCTCCATGATACGTTGTAGGATTATGGCAGGGGGAAACTTGGTTGATATATCCCTGTATTTAGTGCAGTTGTATACTTCTGGGGAGGGAGGGAATCTCCTGACTTTAGTCATATACCGCTGGACGTGTTTCTCCAGCCCTCTATTTCTCGTCTGACCACGCTCTCTACGTTCGTCCGAGCTTATATAGGGCTACCGCTCTTCCGTGAATAAAGGTAGAAACAGAACCGTTCTCCTGCAGATAAAGGTAGCACAAGTCGACGATGCCAGCGCCCTCTTTATTGTCACTTAAACCACACTTCCCCGAACCGTTTATATAGACCTCGCTGAATAAATATGGCTATGGAAGAACAAACCATAATTCATAACTGACGTAATTGTTAAATATCAGCTTCCAACTCGCTTTGGTAAGCGAGAAATACAGGGGAATGCATTTCCGAAATCTGCCTTGCTCAACGCGGACGACACGGGTCAAGGTCGTTCTTCCACATTCCAGCGCAGTACACGCTCCTGATTCAAACTGTTCTCTACACAACCGGGTAACCGTTACACTTCCACAAGAATTTTCCTTTTTGTTGATAGTTCGAGGGTGAACAGATTAGCTTTACTAATTAACGTGTCATAGTCAGATGCAAAGTCATTAAACACAAATTTCAGTGCCCTGTATTGAATACGTTTCAGTTTAGCAGTGCTGGTGGCACCGCAGAAATGCCACACCAGAGAACAATAGTTAAAATGTGAAAGAATAAAACACCCCAAAAATGCCATTCTGGAGTTAAAATCAAGGTCTTTGAAGTACATTCAGCTGAGCACTAGCTTTCCTACACAACTGCTCGACATGAGAGTTGAAATTCAGTTTATTGTATAAAACGACACCTATAAGTTTGACCTCTGTCTCCGTGTTGATCGGCACGCCATTAACCTGGATGTTGTGTGATTGATCAGATGGTCCCTTCATCAGCATGGCTTGAAATTTGATCGGATTAACTTCCATGTTATTTTCACGAAACCACTGCATAGAGTTTTCAGCCTCCGTTGAGATGGTCGACAGAACTTCTTTATTTGTAGGCTCAACAGCAGAGATTGTATTGTCGTCGGCGTAGTTGTGAATTCCACCACGCTTTATTTCGGGAAAAAGGTCAGTTATAAAGATGTTAAAAATCACGAGCCCCAGAATGGAGCCCTGTGGCACGCCTTTCAGCAACTGACGCCAGTCGCTGACACATGTTGAAAATCCTACTCGTTGCTTCCGATTCTGAAGATATGAAGCTATTGTGCACAACCCTCGCGTGAGACTCCATAGGCACTCAGGATATATAAATAGATTCAAGATGGGAGTAGGCTGTTAGGCTATGTGAAGCGATCTCTCAGTTTTGATAAATTTGCACAACGAGCTAGGAGTTCGGATGCCATTTTGAATTTGATCATCAAATCCAGATCTCAGGGGTATATAAATAGATTCAAATGGGCGTAAGATTAATGATAATGAAGGCTATTGTTAGATACCTCTCGGTTTTGATCAATTGGCACAATGAACTAAGAATAATGCCTTGAACTATACGAGCCAGATGAAAAAGTATGATATTAAGATGACCCCATATAGCCTCCATTTGAATTTGACCATCAAATCAAGATCTTAGAGATATAGAAATAGATTCAAATTGGGCGTAAGATGTTAGGCTATGATAAGAGATCTCTCTTTGATAAATTTCCATATTGAGCTAAGAATAGTGCCTTGAACTATACGAGCAACATGAAAAAGATTTTCGGAAGACCGCCATTTTGAAATTGACCATCAAATTTTGATCTTAGGGATATGTAAATAGATTCAAGACGGGTATAATATATTAGGCTATGCACAGGGATCCCTCGGTTTTGATAAATTTGATAAGTTTTTCAAGAAAATAAACGGTAAAACTAGCAAGTTAATTCAAACATCAGGACACGAACTAACAAAATCAGAGAAATAATTAATCAATAAATTCGAATCAAAATTTAGTCAAATGTATGGGCTCACAAAAATCAAGGAAATCATAGATGCTGTAGATGAACAAAACACAGAACATTTTTGCGGTCTTGAATGCAACGGATTTTAAATTTAGACCTATCATAGCGGGTCCATGCCAGTATGCCCAACTAGTCTTTTAAGCCAGCTCATTGACACTCTTTTGAAACCATATATACAATTTGTACCATCGTATATCAGGGATGACATGGACTTTCTGAACCACATTCCAGGTCATATAAAGGAGGAAGAAGATTTTTGGTACCTTCGATATTACAAATTTATACATAGAAGATATCAACTGTTTCTTGACGAATACCATAAATATTTCATCGAGTGGGGTGAGAAAACTGGTATTTTCACGAGTGCCGAAGCCATGAGTTAAAATGCCAATTTTCTCATCCCATGAGATGAAATATTTATGGTATTCGTCAAGAAACAGTTGATTTTCTTTTTATTATATACTCCTGATGTACTACTTTATTCTGGATGTTTGAAAACATTGAAATAATTCAGATTTTGTAGGACTTTTCCACTGAAGATACACTGAAACATGACGTCACTCGCGGACTACTTTGCTGTCAACAAATCGCACGTGCTACTTACGGTATATCTGCAAGCGAAGTTCTTTCAGTTGGGTATCGTGTACTTTAGTATCGTTGAGATCCAGCAGATCCAATGAAATCTATTAACTTTTTCCTCCGAATAAACGATTTTCATGCCGACCCGTCAGCCAACTCCCCTCCGTCACCTCCCCCCATACCCCCCTCCCTTTCGGCAGAAAAGCACGGTCTATCCTTAGCCACAAGTGTTCCTATCAATAATGCCTTCGGTTGATAGTCACACATGTGGTTCATTGATCTCCGTGTGCTATACCGTATACAAGTTCATTTTGATGCTCCTTACCTGTTATTTTCGGGAAGTTAATTCCTTCTTTTTCACGCTTGTCGCTTTTATTAAAGTTTCCAGCGCTGGTGATTGGCTGTACACGAGCCGTTTTCACATCGACCCTAACCTTCCCCATATTACGGTAGACGCCATATTGTGTAACTTCGCATGCGTAGTGGCCCAAATACACGCAATATGGCGTCTACCGTACCATGGGGAAGGTCAGAGTCGATGTGAAAACGGCTCGTGTACAGCTAATCACCAGCGCCGGAAATTTTAATAAAAGCGACAAGCGTGGAAAAGAAGGAATTAGCTTCCCGAAAATAACAGGTAAGGAGCATCAAAATGAACTTTTATACGGTACGGGTTATAGCACACGGAGATCAATGAACGACATGTGTGACTATCAACCGAAGGCATTATTGATAGGAACAGTTGTGGCTAGATCTATCCTGTGTCGAGTCTTTTAACACTCAGGCAGGACTGACGCGCTGGTTTCTCATTGACCTCCTTGGTTCAAAACGGTGTTTGTCTGTGCACAGAATAGTCTCATTTAAAAAGAAAATCTGCATTCGCCCTTGATTTCATTCATGTCTACCCAAATATCAAAATTTTGATTCAGCAAAATCGAATAGTTACTATAACATGTAAGTTATAGCCAGATTTAGATTTACCGGTCGTGCGTGGTTGTTGTTGTGTGGAGCTTCAACGGTGTTGTAGGACTACGGAGTTATCATTGTGATTTTGTCCGATTCTGAATGAATACTCACTGACAAGAGTTCATTGTCGTTGAATTAAGTTGTTTTTCATCTTTTCTCATCAACGTTGGTGCGACATTTTCATGATATGACCCCAATTTCGAGCCTTCAACTGAGGAATAAGTTTTATTTTCCGCGTTAGTTCGTGTTGCACTCTGCACCGCTCTGGCCCGGCACTGCAGTCACTGTCGCTGTACAAGTGCTTGTGTAGGTGCACGCGTACGTGACCAGCGGTCCTATTGTCGCCTTTTCGGGTATTTCTTTTTCATTTTATGCCTATTTGTGTTTTATTTCCTGTCATAATCTGGTCATCATAAGGCATATAACGTACAAATCCTTGCAAAATATTTAGCTTGTTTTTCTTTGGCGCATAAACCGTGTGGAGGTTCGGTCAATTGCCTTATCACTGTATCCACTGTGACATGTATTTGTGCGCTGTGACGTCATTTGTCATATCATCACAGTGATGATATATTTGATATCATCACTGCAGTGAAAATATCGCTTTTATTCGATTGATAATTTTCACTATCTCATCGCCAAGTATATAATAAAATAATATATCCCATGACCTCGGCATCAAAGCCATTGAATACTGGTTAAACAATCATCCTCCCCCAAATAACGCACGGTTTAGCAAGGAACTCATTCTCTCAGGTATCAACCTGATACTTGAAAATAAGTAGCTTACGGAGGACAGTATAATTGTCCAAGATGCTATGAAGCGAGTTTGCACGAACTGACCAACGTGTAGGACAGAGGACACGAATTCCAGGAGTGTCTGGTTCCAAGTCTTGTTTCAAATCGTGAAACGTGGCCTATCGTCTAGGAGAGTATTTAACTAGCTTGCATATTTCATGTGTGATCTCAAGGAAGTTATTTGTAACTTTAACCGTTTTGATTGCGTCATTGCAAGCCAGATTTAAAGCATGCCCATAACAGTGAGTGAACAATGCTCGAGGTTCCAATTGCGTTATCTTAGCGGCAACGCCACTTTTCTTGCCACTCTAGGTTCATCCTAGATAAGACGTCAGTAATAGCCGACACCAAGGTGTCTGCAGCAAGGTTTTAAACCCGATACACTCCAAAGAAACTTGTTCGGTATTAGAGATATCTGCCAACTCATCAACCATGATACAGAAAAATGGTGACTTGTGTATGGAAGCCGGATGCGGCCATTCGTGCCTTCGTAACTTCGCCTTACCCACAACGCGAAGCGACGAAGCCGCGAAGGCGCGAAGTCGCGAAGGCGCGAAGTCGCGAAGGCGAAGGCGCGAAGTCGCGAAGGCGAAGTTGCGAAGCCACGAAGCGGCGAAGGCGAAGACGCGAAGGGGCGAAGGCGAAGACGCGAAGGGACGAAGCGAAGTGACGAAGTTGTACAACATCGTCCCTTCGTGCCTTCGCCTTCGCCCCTTCGTGTCTTCGCCTTCGCCCCTTCGTGTCTTCGCCTTCGCCCCTTCGCGTCTCCGCCTTCGCCCCTTCGCGTCTTCGCCCCTTCGCCTTCGTCCCTTCGCCCCTTCGCCCCTTCGCCGCTTCGCCGCTTCGCGCCTTCGCGTCTTCGCCCCTTCGCGGCTTCGCGTCTTCGCCGCTTCGCCCCTTCGCGCCTTCGCCGCTTCGCACCTTCGCGCCTTCGCCGCTTCGCGCCTTCGCCTCTTCGCCCCTTCGCGCCTTCGCCGCTTCGCCCCTTCGCGCCTTCGCCGCTTCGCGCCTTCGCCTCTTCGCCTCTTCGCGCCTTCGCGGCTTCGCCTTATGCTCTCTGTTGATTTATACATAATCTGGGCTAACGAAACTCAGCTGGGCTTTGTTCCTGACATTATGAAAATTCTACAAAAATATAACTTGAGGGACGTTTTACTAGTAGAGTATGCCGCCTGCAGTAATTTTCCATCAACCGAGAGATGGAAAAGAATCGTGTCCAGTGCCGTACGGACGTTTGAGGAGCGTTTGTGGTTGGGAAAAATGGAACAAGGCACTGATTTTAATAGATTTGTAAAAGTGCCCAACAAACTGGTACCGTCCGTCTGGTGGCAGCTGGCGAGACGGTATCCGCAACACAAAGACTCTATACATTACCTAATGACTCTGATAATTACGGTGCGAGAACTGGATCAAAACGGACTGTGTTACATATGTGGAAAGCTGTATTCTGATGTTTTAGAACACATGGTATTGTCTTGTGATAAGATGGTAAAAATACGAGATAGATTATGGTGTTCTTTGTTGTATATTAGTAATATCAGCTTTGGTGTATATTTGCATGGTTTAGATGATTGGGACCTTTTGCATGTGTTGTTGGGTGGTCCAATACAGTATGACATAGCAGATGAATACGACGATTTCAGAATTAACTGTGTGAAAAGTATCGACGAAATGAAAAGTCAGTATTATCAGTAGCACTGTTCTTTAATTCTTAATTATCGGTGGCATTATATTGTAAAATTGCTGACGACTGATCTGCGACATTCATGCCCACTGTAAAGTAATTTAGGTCAGAACCTAAGATGTATCTAAAAATGTATTTACATTAACTATGTATAAAATATAAACGAAATGGAAAAAGTGTCATGGCAAGCAAAGTGGGAATCTTGTAAAAAAGGGCATAAAACAACTGTATCTCATTGCGCTTGTTCCATTGAACATAATTATTTACCCATGTATGTATACATATATTATCGGTATTATTGTTCTCTAAACGTCAATTATCGGTGAAATTGGATAGTTATGTTCCAGACGACTGTGATCTGTGACATACATATCCACTGCAAAAATATTGCAGGACTGTAACTATAATGTATATAAAACTGTATTTATATTAACTGTGTGTAAAATATACACGACATGGAAAACGTTTAATGACAAGTAAAGTCCGTATCTTATAAGCAGAGACAAAACAAACTGTATCTCATTGCGCTTGTTTCATTGAACTTATTTATTTACTCATGTATGTACATATACCATTCATGCTGTCTAGAAGGAGGAATAAACATGATAATAATAAGGCGAAGCCGCGAAGAGGCGAAGGGGAAGGGGCGAAGCGGCGAAGGCGCGAAGGGGCGAAGGGACTTTATATGCTTTGTGATGAACAGCATGGTTTTACAGCAAATAACGCTTTTAAATCACAATGTAAATCTGTACTATTTTAAGCAACGATTATGTATATTTGTATTAACACCACGTCTTGTGACATTTGGACTTTATTATTTTTACAATGTATGTTCGTGTTATGTTATTCTGATATGTTTCATTATGTTATATACTATTGTATTATCGTCTCTAATACTGGGTCGCATCGACCTGTTGAGATTTGATGTTAAATAAACGTAAACATAAACAACAAGTCCGGCAACATAAACCCATCCCTTCTGCACGGTTAGCAGGAGTGAAAATCAAGTCCTTTATTTCGCCTGTTTATATTATCCCTCATGAACCAATGCGATTTCGCAGCTAAAGTTGAGTAGAGTTTGGCAGGTGAAATCCGTCAAAGTTTCGTAGAAAATTAATGAAAATACGTCCATAATGAATTTCTCGCGGTTTATATATAGATTGCTTGCACCATACACGATCATACATTATCCGCAGGTGGTGGAAGGAACCAATGGGCTGTGTTTTGCTTTGTAATTCAGTTGAGCCCCAGATAAACAATATTCACCCCCTGGGGGGCTCAGAATGCCTAATATAACAACTCTTATTGCTTCTCTGAAAATGTCGTGGATCAGACGATTGATGTCCGACACGCAAAATTGGAAAAGTTTAATTAACGGCGAAATACTTGAAAAACTGTCCACATTAGGAGCGGAATTTATACAGTATGTGACAAAGAACAAAATAATCACAAATACTTTTTGGCTAGATACATTACAAGCATGGTATACTGCCTTCGAACGAAAAGCTAAATTTCCGGAATCCAAGAAATATATGCGGAAAGTTTATGGTATAACCACAATTTTAGGCATAGCTATCTTTATATTGCAGATTGGTAAAAACGGGATTAGACATATAGAAGATATATTAGACACCAATGGTGTTCTATTTTCAAAACTGTTGAAAATTTCAAAACGATGTATCTAGTGAAGGGGACGTTTTTGGACTATTGAACATTTATTTATTTTGGCCTACTGTGCTTAGGCAAAACAACTTTGGTCAGACCTGGAAGGTTGGCGAGCATGAGAGGGGACATATAAAAGGCAATCATTTTCGGTTGTCATACAAATCAATGTGCGCTTAATACACTTTCTATGCTCACAAAGCAATATATTTATCAATGCAAATTTAGAAAAACAAAGCCTCAGTTTATAGCACTTTTGAACATATTTAAGAAGCACTATTCCCTGATAAAATACAATGCGCGCATTAAACATAATGAATCAAAAATCGACAAAATATGGATTCTGTTTAAAAAGTGTCTGGGAACCGCTGATCGCCTTCGGAGTTGAGTGATTATAATTATCTAATTTGTTCTTGTGTATATACTTTGGTAAAGAGCTTATGGGACTTTAGTATTGGGCCGTGTGCCAATATATGATACAGGACACACGAGGATTTGTATATATATTTATGGAATAAAAAAAAAAAAAAAAAAAAAAAATTCACCCCCTGTGGTTGCCTCTCAACATGGTTGCTTATTTAGCACGAGCAGGGCTTGCATTTTCTTGCATAGCAGATTTTCATAATCACATTCTGATAGTATCACCAGGAGTTGGCGTATCTTTCTCAAACCATGATGTTTGTGTGTTCCTGTCTCTCAGATATTATTCAAACCTCTCTGCTGAGAAAGACGTCGCAGAATTCAAGCGTTTTCAACCCATTTATATAAGAATACTATTTTGTGTAGAATAAAAAGGGATGCACGGCATGCTCTGCATGACGAGTGCCCATCATATCACGATGGAGTGCCCTGACTTATGCATCCATCTATTTACCGGTAACGGTTAATTATCAATCACTTTCACAAACTATCGATCACGACGTTAATGGATCAGTCAGCGCGGTTTTCAACTTCAGTTTCAGTGTACAATATACATACATACAAATACCTCATTGAGCTTAAATCATTACGTATGTTATATTATAACATATATTGCATTATATAAGCAACTAGCCTTGCAGGCTATACTTACATACTGAAGCAGAACCTGCAGCCTTCGAAACACCCTGCGATGTTCATTTCACTCTCTCCTCCTAACTGTCAACTAAGGCCCCGATTATGTATAAATCAACAGAGAGCATAAGGCGAAGGCGCGAAGTCGCGAAGAGGCGAAGTTGCGAAGGCGCGAAGGAGCGAAGCGGCGAAGAGGCGAAGGCGCGAAGGCGCGAAGGGGCGAAGGCGCGAAGCGGCGAAGAGACGAAGGGGCGAAGCCGCGAAGGGGCGAAGGGGCGAAGCGGCGAAGACGCGAAGGCGCGAAGCCGCGAAGGGACGAAGGCGAAGGGGCGAAGGCGAAGACACGAAGGGGCGAAGGCGAAGCCACGAAGGGGCGAAGGCGAAGACACGAAGGGACGATGCTGTACAACTTCGTCACTTCGCTTCGTCCCTTCGCGTCTTCGCCTTCGCTGCTTCGCGTCTTCGCCTTCGCTGCTTCGCGACTTCGCGACTTCGCCTTCGCGACTTCGCGCCTTCGCCTTCGCGACTTCGCGCCTTCGCTCCTTCGCGGCTTCGTGACTTCGCGGCTTCGTCGCTTCGCGTTGTGAGTAAGGCGAAGTTACGAAGGCACGAATGGCCGCATCCGGCTTCCATACTTGTGGATTGATTCTATGTTGTTGTTCAAAATGTGTTTTGATAATACATGAAGTATCTCAGTAGCAGGGGCGCATTCCACACCTAAATGATGTGCGATTAAAAATAGACATGGGTTCGGGTCTTCGGCCTTAAATATATGTGAAATCTTTAAGAAAACCCCTGTAAAAGTAGATATTTTCCGAATGGGCACACTCATGCCATTATTCCAGGAGGCAAGGGAGCTATTGAAATTGAAAATGAAAGACGTGCAATCCTCCTTAAACCTTCTTCAACTTTTCTGAAAAACTCCTTAAAATATATGAAAATGTGTCAAATTCTACCCGCAACCCAGAGAAAAGATACAAAATGATTTTCTTTTTATGTATGTTAAAGTGTTTCCCGTCCAAAGGACAATTTAAAATGGCGAAAAACAGGGGGTCGACCTACTCGTTTTTTGTGAAATTTTATCGCCATATAGGGTGCAGTCTACAGAAGGGCCATGGCATCTGAAATTAAACAGTAGGCAGGTTCATTTTATGCTAAACAGCAACCGTGTTATTAGAGAACCCCCATAGAACTATATATTTTCTGAAAGAGTAGGCTCTTGTCATAAAGCCGAGACAGATGTAAGCCTTGTTGACGAAAATCAGGGTCCCCATAACCCATACTGAACTTGCTTCAAACTTCAGGAAAATCCTCTAAAATTGGTCCAAAATGGGTAATATTCCCCCTCCACCAAAGAAAAAACTTGTTAATCGATTGTCCTGAAACTCACCGACAGTGTGCCCAGTCCAAGGACCAACAAAAATTGGCAAAGAAAATAGGGTGTCGACCACGCGGTTTTCAAGCTCGATTTTACACCGTAAAGTATGCCATGTGCTCGTAAGCTGAAAATGGCCCCAATTCACAGCCACACTTTCACACTTCCATCTGCATAGTGAGGCATGGGCCAATCCTACTGGCAAAATACCATGTACTGATTTGAAGCAAATCAACTAGTCAACTGAATGATATCACAAATATCAATAAACAAAAAGCCAACAAAAATTCTCATGGGGTCAAACCTGGTCGAATTTTAATTTCAAAGAATTTGAGGGGGACCAAAAATCCGCAACTGTGGACTGAGGCCTTTAAGTGAAGGGTACTTTTTGTGGATTTTTTTTTATCTACTCTTTTCAATCTATGGGTCTGTACAAGTATAATGATATATGACACTCAATGGTTGAAAGTCATATTAAGATAAAACAGAGCGATACCTTTCCCCCTACCCCATTCATATTTTGACAGTTTTTGCGACGCCATTTTGTCAGGCTAGACCGCTATGTCAAATTTGAATATATCTGACTGAAAATTTTGCATTCAGTACTAATATTGTTTACAATTATGTTGAACACAATTCAAAACAACGATATTCACACCCAACACAGGACTGGAATTATGAAACCAGCACAGGGGCTTGGGCTTGAAGGGGGGGAGGGGTGGATAACTCTTAACAGGGGAATATCTGTTACATTGTGTATAGTATAGTATTGCCAACTCCAATGCTGGTTTTATGGGTAGGGCTGTTTTAATGGTCCCAGAGGAATTATTCTGTGACACTAAAACTTTTGAAAAATTCCTGGGACAATTGAACCCCCCTCCCTCCCCCCGATAAAACACCAACATGGATGTTGGCAATTCTACACACCTTTTAACAGATATTTCCTGGCCATGCTAAGAGTTACCCCTCCCCCTTTCTAGCCCAAGCCCCTGTGCTGCTTAATTTCAGTCCTGTGTTGGGTGTGAATAGCATTGTTTTGAATTGTGTTCAACTTGATAGTAAACAATATTAGTTCTGGATGGAAATTTTTTAGTCAGATATGCAAATTTAATGTTACCTGAGAAAGTGCCTGTTCTGTCATATATATAGGGTGCAGTCTACAGAAGGGCCATGGCATCTGAAATTAAACAGTAGGCAGGTTCATTTTATGCTAAACAGCAACCGTGTTATTAGAGAACCCCATAGAACTATATATTTTCTGAAAGAGTAGGCTCTTGACATAAAGCCGAGACAGATGTAAGCCTTGTTGACGAAAATCAGGGTCCCCATAACCCATACTGAACTTGCTTCAAACTTCAGGAAAATCCTCTAAAATTGGTCCAAAATGGGTAATATTCCCCCTCCACTAAAGAAAAAACTTGTTATTCAATTGTCCTGAAACTCACCGACAGTGTGCCCAGTCCAAGGACCAACAAAAATTGGCAAAGAAAATAGGGTGTCGACCACGCGGTTTTCAAGCTCCATTTTACACCGTAAAGTATGCCATGTGCTCGTAAGCTGAAAATGGCCCCAATTCACAGCCACACTTTCACACTTCCATCTGCATAGTGAGGCATGGGCCAATCCTACTGGCAAAATAACATGTACTGATTTGAAGCAAATCAACTAGTCAACTGAATGATATCACAAATATCAATAAACAAAAAGCCAACAAAAATTCTCATGGGGTCAAACCTGGTCGAATTTTAATTTCAAAGAATTTGAGGGGGACCAAAAATCCGCAACTGTGGACTGAGGCCTTTAAGTGAAGGGTACTTTTTGTGGATTTTTTTATCTACTCTTTCAATCTATGGGTCTGTACAAGTATAATGATATGACACTCAATGGTTGAAAGTCATATTAAGATAAAAACAGAGCGATACCTTTCCCTACCCCATTCATATTTTGACAGTTTGCGACGCTATTTTGTCAGGCTAGACTGCCATGTCAAATTTGAATATATCTGACTGAAAATTTTGCATTCAGTACTAATATTGTTTACAATTATGTTGAACACAATTCAAAACAATGATATTCACACCCAACACAGGACTGGAATTATGAAACCAGCACAGGGGCTTGGGCTAGAAGGGGGGGGGAGGGGTGGATAACTCTTAGCATGACAGGGGAATATCTGTTACATTGTGTATAGTATAGCATTGCCAACTCCAATGCTGGTTTTATGGGGGGGGGGGGTAGGACTGTTTTAATGGTCCCAGAGGAATTATTCTGTGACACTAAAACTTTTGAAAAATTCCTGGGACAATGGAACCCCCCTCCCTCCCTCCCCCCGATAAAACACCAACATGGATGTTGGCAATTCTACACACCTTTTAACAGATATTTCCTGGCCATGCTAAGAGTTACCCCTCCCCCCTTTCTAGCCCAAGCCCCTGTGCTGCTTAATTTCAGTCCTGTGTTGGGCGTGAATAGCATTGTTTTGAATTGTGTTCAACTTGATAGTAAACAATATTAGTTCTGGATGGAAATTTTTTAGTCAGATATGCAAATTTAATGTTACCTGAGAGAGTGCCTGTTCTGTCATATAGGGTGCAGTCTACAGAAGGGCCATGGCATCTGAAATTAAACAGTAGGCAGGTTCATTTTATGCTAAACAGCAACCGTGTTATTAGAGAACCCCCATAGAACTATATATTTTCTGAAAGAGTAGGCTCTTGTCATAAAGCCGAGACAGATGTAAGCCTTGTTGACGAAAATCAGGGTCCCCATAACTCATACTGAACTTGCTTCAAACTTCAGGAAAATCCTCTAAAATTGGTCCAAAATGGGTAATATTCCCCCCCCCTCCACCAAAGAAAAAACTTAGTTATTCAATTGTCCTGAAACTCACCACAGTGTGCCCAGTCCAAGACCAACAAAATTGGCAAAGAAAATAGGTGCGCCTGACCACTGCGGTTTTCAAGCTCCATTTTACACCGTAAAGTATGCCATGTGCTCGTAAGCTGAAAATGGCCCACTACAGCCACACTTTCACTCCATCTGCATAGTGAGGCATGGGGCCACCCATTCGGCAAAATACTCATGTACTGATTTGAAGTAATCAACTAGCTTCAACTGAATGATATCACAAATATCAATAAACAAAAAGCCAAGAAAATTCTCATGGGGTCAAACCTGGTCGAATTTTAATTTCAAAGAATTTGAGGGGACCAAAAATCCGCAACTATGGACTGAGGCCTTTAAGTGAAGGGTACTTTTTGTGGATTTTTTTTTATCTACTCTTTTCAATCTATGGGTCTGTACAAGTATAATGATATATGACACTCAATGGTTGAAAGTCATATTAAGATAAAACAGAGCGATACCTTTCCCTCTACCCCATTCATATTTTGACAGTTTTTGCGACGCCATTTTGTCAGGCTAGACCGCTATGTCAAATTTGAATATATCTGACTGAAAATTTTGCATTCAGTACTAATATTGTTTACAATTATGTTGAACACAATTCAAAACAATGATATTCACACCCAACACAGGACTGGAATTATGAAACCAGCACAGGGGCTTGGGCTAGAAGGGGGGGAGGGGCGGATAACTCTTAGCATGACAGGGGAATATCTGTTACATTGTGTATAGTATAGTATTGCCAACTCCAATGCT